>OX411309.1:27091450-27266450 GCA_948150685.1 Rhaphigaster nebulosa
GAATAGTCTGTTGTCATTTTCGTGTAAGTTATAATGTAATCGAAGGTAAAGAATCCTTGAGTGTCGATCGATGGTCGGTAGATTTAAGTTTGTATTTAGAGTTCTGTTATTCACGCATCAAGGTGATTTTGTTATGTAGCGTAATATTTTTGATTGGAAAACTTGATATTTTTGGTTATACCCTGGCTATACTTGTGAAATCAGTGCACATGTGTCTGGTCCTCCTCCAAAGTTATATTCCAATCTTCCCTATTCTCGGCGAACCTCCTCCATCCTCTGACTCCCATTCCTCTTAACAATTTTGAGATGTCATCTTTCCATACTAAGCGTGGAAGATTTATTTAGCAATGAGTTAAGATTTTAATTTTCTAATATGAATCGTTTTTTCGACATATCGTCAGCACAGAAATACAAAACCATGGAATTTTGGCGCCACGAGGGTTCAAAAATGAACTTACCAAAACCAACCGCCTTTCAAGGGCTGGCGAGAATTCAGCACCTAAATTTATCTTTTGATATAATGTTATTTGCAGGTGTTATAAATATAAATGCCGACAGCTCAAACAAAATTATAATATTTAAATAATTATGACATCCACAAAGGTTCCTCAGGAAATTAAAATATTAAACAATGATTACAAAGTTGTGATACAATATATGATTCCTATAACTGTTTCATACAAGAAAACATTTTAAACGAAAAGTATTAAATAAATAGCTATTTAATCAAACTGTTAATTATTGAATAAAAAATTAAATTGATTTATTCAAATAAATTATCCAAAAACCAAATAATGGTAATAAAAATAATTCTACTTCAACATACACACAGTTACTTTTTAAATAAATTCACAAATATTTTATTTTATATAGTATTACTACAACTAAATACAACACTTGAAAATTACAACAAAATATTTCGTTGATGAAAAGAGAGAAAAAAAAAAGGAATATGTAAGTCCAGTCGTAGATATAGCTAAAAAAGAGTACCTTTTAGTTTATAATTGACAACTTCACCTTATGGCTATCATTGCTGTTTATATTGAATACCTCCGTTTGTTCCTTCCTCTATCCGGAGCATGCCAATTCGCACGCCACTTCAGGATAGAATTATAATTAGGGTTTGATAATAATTCAGTATGATTATGTGAATACTCACTTAAAAATGTTAATTCACGGATAATTCTTCAGTAGCCACGCTTTATCCTTCTATCGAGGCGAATAAAGCGAAGTACCTTGCTGGCTTCCAAGTGTAGCTGAAAAGAAAAATGAATAAATTAGACTTAACTCCTGTCCTTCTGTGATGGAGGTATTTTATAGACTGTCTATGCCGAATCCTAGATAGAATTAGCTGCTGTATGTCATTGTTACGTATTTTTAAAGTAACAAATTTTACATAATTTCATATATATTTACACCCTGTAAACATGTTATTTTTCTTATAATTTTCATGATGTTCCACAAGAATAACTAAAAAATAATAATAAATTTTAAAAAATCGATCTGTGTAGCTGTAAAAAATTATCTAGTTCACCCAGAATAAAAGAGGCATAATTCATTTTTTTTTGTTTTTAAAGGACGAATATTAGGTACAGGTAAAGTTCTTCATAGAAGCTCCCGGCGTGTTTCCTCTGAAGGTTAGAGATCACCTATTTTATTTATAGGAATGGCCTGATAGTGGTCCACCTTTTAAAACTTCAGATGTTGGAAATATTTATTTGTGCCTCTTTCTTTCATTCTGGATGTGCGACATGGTTTGCTAAACTTACTTAGTTATTTCTAAGTACCAAATACATATCATGCGACCATTGCTCCAATTAAGTGGCATATGCCATAGGTACCGTGGATGAGGCTAGCTCCTTCTGAGTTCCGATCTGATAGCCACCACCAGGACAAGCTGCCAACCAAGTGATCCAGAGTACCTTGCCCTAGGAAGGCAGATAAGGAGCCAATCAGAGTAAGGGCGGAGGTCAATGGCTACTGATTAGGTGGGACCTGGTCCCCGGATTAAGGCTCTATTCATAGTGTCCCTTCCGGCTCCAATTTTCACTTTACTCACCTTTAAAAATGGTCTTCGAAAATCGATTCTATCATCAGTCTTTATCAAGTCGATTCTGCCATCAGTCTTATTCGAATCGAAATTACAAGGGAGCTATCGAATAACTAGTAATTTGGGTTTGGGCTTTTGGGTCATGATTGATAGAAGTTGGCTGATAAAACTTATCGATGGGACTAACATCGGATATTTAATCACATTGGCTGAAACTTAGAAGATTTGCTTTAAGTTAGAAACATTTCGTTTAATTAAATCCTTTTTTAAGTTTTCGTGTGCTGGCTTAAAATTGTTCCGTTAATTAAATTAAAATTCAAGCACTAAATAATTCAAAATTTAAAAATTAAATAGTGGAGTGGCTACTAGGTACGAGTAGTAAGTAGTTACGTTTATAATAAGTTTGCCAAATTTAAATAAATATACCAAAAAATAAATATACACATATTGATTCACTTCGCTGAACGTAAAACAAAAGTTTTTTGTTAATGTTATAATATTAATTTACCTTTCTTACTTACAAATCTTCACTGATCAAACATACATTGACAATTAATGTATAAAATCGGAAATGTTCAATTAAAGACATTGCATTAAAAGAGGAATCAGACCAATGTCACGTTATAATTTTTTTAATAATCACAAGAAGAAAGATTTTGAAATGTTTATTAATAAATTTATAAGAAAATTAAATAATGAATGTAATCCATTCATGTTATTATTACTTTTCTCTTCTTGAAATTACTTTTTTTTCTTTTTTTTTGGGTGGTGGAGTTTATTTTTTTATTCTCACCGGTTAGAGCTGAGAGTCACAATCAGAAAATATTTATATTCTCCATTTTAGGCATGGGGGAGGATAGTACCCTGAAGCGCTTCTTCTCTGTCTTTAATTAGTCCCTTGATTCAGGAAAAGAGATCTCTCATCCCCCTCCTTTTTTTTTTGTCGTCAGGAAATGGACAACAGCCGGAGCCGTAGTCCGTGGAGGTTATTATATTAAGAAAAGAGAAATACAGATTACGTCTGTGTTAGTCGATAGTTGGCTGTTATAAGTCGGAGTATAGAATTCAGTCGTTACTTGCCAAGGAGATACAATTATTAGACTTACAATTTTGGATTAAAAAGATTTTATTTTTTGTAAAGGTCTCTTTTTTTCTGAACCGTAAATTTGTGAGGCATACGTGCATATGGGTTTAAGTAGGCATGCTTATTTATGTATTCAGTTTCTGTCTAATTTTCAGTTTTGACAATTTGGAAAGAAATGAGTACAGTAATTTCAGCCGTTTGTTTGAAGTCTTTCTTTTCATTTGGAAATGAGGGCTCCAGTTGGACTAACATCGTTCGGTCGAATGTTAGTCCAAGATAATGTGCAGTGTTCGTCTGAGGAATTCAGTTGAGGCCGATAAAAACTGGTAGACACGTATCTCATCGAAGTGTGAACGTTATGGGTTGTGATTTTCCGTGATTTGACAGCTTTTTCCAAAGAGGGTACCAATTTTGTAAATGTAACGAGTGATTTTGTAAAGTCAGTGAAACAGTCTGTGGACATTGTTAAAATTGTTGTATTTATTTATTGACCTTGCCTACCGGCAGCAAGGGTTTGCAGTGGTGCCATATCACTTATCACAAGGCAGATTATTTTTTTTTCACAACCGAACTGGAACTAAGGCTTCACTTACTAGTTTAGTCGAGTGCCTTACCTCAGTTATTCCAAGATTAGTCAAAAACCTAATATATACAAAAATATACATATTCAGATTAAATATGAATATGTATCATAACCGAAATAATTTCGGATATGTTATAAAAAAAAAATAAAAAAAATTAGGTAGATTAAGACATAGATGCACAGAAAATAGAAAACGCAACAAATTATTACATAAAGGTTCATTATTTACAAAAATATAATCCTAACAAATAATTAAAAAGTGTTTCAGATTTTTTTTTTAAATATTTGAAACTAAATGGGGGATGGTGAAGTCGATTTCCGAGGATCTCTCTGGGGTAGCATTTGACTGGTGCCAAAGTAAAAAAAAAAAATATATATATTTTTTTTTTATTTATTTACAGAAATTTACAACTGTATAAGATTATACAACAAGTAAATATGATAAAATGTACATGACACTTGATAATGACGTGAGAAGGAGCTACCCATTGGTAGCACTTCGATGACATCTATGTTAGGAGATCCCGCGGCCATCTTCTTTTAAGACGCCTCGGAGGATTATCGGGAATAGTTAGGGATGACAGACTACGTACTAGGGGATTAGTGTGGACAAGGAGTTTGTAATTGAAAGAGGTATATCTATTTCGGGCTAAATCTGCAACAAAGGGTATAGTTAGATCTTTATGGATAATTTTATTTGTAACATAATAAGGAGCATTGAGGATTTTTCGAAGGATTTTGGATTGTAAGGATTGGATACGGGATGAATTTGATGGCTTCGTGGAGCCCCAAAGCTCAATCCCATATGTCCAAATAGGTCTGATAATGGCAATGTATATGAGCTTTTTATAGTAAATCGGAAGTTTAGAGCGTTTGTCAAGTAAGTGTTGTAGTAAACGGTATCTACGAGCAGTTTCTTGTCGTTTCAGTCTTGTATGAGGATTCCATGTAAGGCGTTTATCAAGATGAAGTCCTAGGTAGCGGATCTGTTCGACAGGTATAAGTGGAACATTATTAAAGGATACAGTAGGACAGGAAGTAGTGGGTTTGCGGCGAAGGGTAAAAGTGATCTGTCGGGATTTATTAGGATTTATTTTAATTCTCCAGTTCTGACACCATTCTTCAATGGAAATTATGTGTGATTGCAGGGTATGGGATGCAACAGTTGGGTCATTATTCACAGATAACACACATGTGTCATCTACGTATGTAGTGAGGACAGTGTTAGGATTGGTTGGGATATCAGCTGTATACACCGATTAGAGAATAGGGCCTAGGATACTACCCTGAGGGACACCAGCGGATTGGGAAAAGAGGGAAGAGTAAGCAAAGTTGTGATTTACTTTGAAGGTTCTGTCAGTTAGGTAGGAACGGATTAAAAGGTAATATGTAGGGGAGAGGAATTGACGGAGTTTGTAAAGCAGTCCCGGGTGCCAGACTCGATCAAAAGCTTGTTCAACGTCGAGAAAGACTCCCGTGCAGTACATTCCGCGCTCCAATATAGAGGATATTACATCCACAACACGATGACACTGCTGGATGGCGGAATGAGATGTTCGAAATCCAAACTGGTGGTCAGGAATCACGTGAAATGAATCCAGTATTGGGTAAATGCGTTTTAGCATGAGTTTTTCTAGGATTTTTCCCATGATTGGTAAAAGGGAGATAGGGCGGTAGGAGGATGAGTTTTGAGGTGGCTTTTTGGATTTTGGTACCATTTTTATTATGGACAGTTTCCAATGATCAGGAAAATAGATAGATCGGATTGCAGCATTATATATATATATATATATATATATATATATATATATAATATATATATATATATATATATATATAGGTCAGAAGTAGGATAGCTTTTCGAGGGAGCTGTACTAGGATATGGGATGTGATGAGGTCGTGGCCAGGAGCTTTCTTGGAAGGCAAATTGTGGATGATATTGATTATTTCAGAAGGGTGAAACGCTTTAGGAGGAAGGGACATTTGACATTGAATGGTGTCAGTTGGAGTGGATGGAATCGGGAAATGAGGTAAGGATTTATGAATAAGGATACAAGAGCCTGCGTGGGATGTGTTGTCTGGGTGATTTGATCTGTATGTGATATAGTCACGTATGTAAAAGTAAGATTGTGTTGTGAAATGGGTTTCAGTCACGAGTGCAATGTCTATTGAATTTTCATGGAGAAATATGTCAAGTTCGTCTAGATGGTTATTAAGGCCATTTGCATTCCACAATAGGATAGCTAGGGGCTTTTGGTTCATCTTGGGATATTGAGCGGGATATCTGTAAGGATTCGAGTAAGGAGGGTGATGAGTCTGATCGTGTCTTGTAGATCACGAAGAAAGGATTGAAAGACTGATGTTATATCGGATGAAGTTTGGCTTGGATAGGAGTAGAAGGTAGAGTCTCGGGGCGGGGGATTATTCTGTCTTGTTAGGGGTTGAATCCTCCTTTGGGATCTTTGTATAGGATCCACGTTTAATGGAGCTTCTGGTGATGGATTGAACTGAGAGGAAGGTTGGGATAGAGGTGGAAGTTTGGGATTGATATGTGCTGGAGTCGGTGGAGGTAATTTCACACTCAGTGAAACATTTTTAGAGGGTATATCATTTTTTGGTATTTTAGGATGAGGATGGGCTGTCTGAGGCTGAGGATAAGGGGGCTGAGGCTGAGATGTCTGGGGTTGAGAGTAGGAAGTCTGAGGCTGGAAAAAGGAGGTTTGAGGCGCCTGTGGTTCTGGTAGATGTTTTGTGGTGACATCGGAGTATGTTTGAACCATTCTTTTAGAGTCCGTGGGTCTTTTATTCGTATTTATTCTTGAAATACGCTGAGTCACAACGTCACTCCTCGTTGAAGGGCCAGGTATTTCTTCTTCAGGAACTACGTTCCTTTGATTTTGCTGTTTGAAAGCTATGCTAACAGATTTTTGTCTCAGCATATTTTTATATACTATGCATCCTTTATAGCTTGCTGGATGACCTTCGCTGCATAAAGCACATTTTGCTGGTGTGTCACGAGGCTTTGGACAAATATCAGATGCGTGCGGGCCAGCACACTTGACGCACCTGGCCTGGTGGTGACAATAGGCTTTAGTATGTCCACGATTTTGGCATCTGGTCCATTGGACAATTTCCGCTCTTTTTCTGGGCTCTTCGAATCGTATACTCGAGTATACAAGTCTATTGACTTTAAATATTTCAGGATTGTTGCGAGCTGGCTCCAGGTCGACGAAGAACAAAGGCAATGGATACTTTTCAGTTGGGTGGATCAAACCAGAAACATGCCGCACATTAAATCCTAATTCTTCAATGTCATTCTTGATGGCAGTAGTGGGGGTGGTGGTGTGTAGTCCCCTCAAAACTACTCTGAATGGCTTTTCTTCTTTTAAGTGGAAACAATGAAAGTCGAAATTCTTTTCAGATAAAAGATTAATAAGTTTTTTGTAACTTTCTTTATTAGAAGTGCTAATTTTGATATCATTGATCCTGGAGAAACATTTAAAATTTGTTTGTCCAATTAAATCAGATATTTCTTTACCAAATGCCATGAAGTCACGAATATTGGTATCAAATATTGGTGGTGGCTCAGGCTCAGCTGATTTCCGTGGTCCGGTTGGTTCAGTAGCAGCATTATTGAGGGCTGTTTGATTGCTGGTAGGAATGGCTGATGTTGTTGGGTTGGATTCAATTTGGTTGACTGCAGATTTACTGCGGATTTCAGGAGGAGGTAAAGTCTGTTTAGACTTTCCTTTTTTATTCTTTTTTTTATTTGGCGAATTCCCAGCGGAGCCAGGAGCAATATTTCTTTGACGTTTTTGGAGAGTTTCTCTTTTCAAATACTGAGAATCGGTTTCACTAACTTCAGAGAAGGCGGTCTCATAATCCGTTTCCATTTTCGAAATTTATCAGTCGACATTATGAATTATAATTAAAAAAGAAAAAAAAAGAAAGAAATTAAAAAATAAATAACTAAAATAAATAAATATAAAATTAAATTTTAACTTCTAAATTTATAAGTATGTACATAAAAAAATCAAACAAAAATAAAACATTCTGTGGAATTATGGCGAAAGAAAAAAAAAAAAAAAAAAAAAAAAAGATCAAGACTCTGGAATCGAACTCAGGACAATTAGATGACGAGAGCAGGTGTACGACGTCTCGACCACTGAGCTACCTGAGATCTGATAAGGGGCTGTTCTAGGCGATGATAGCCAGAGGCCAGTAGCGAGCAGGCAACAGACCTGCACCAACAGCTCTGCCACGTGGGTGTTCTCTCTGGTATCTGACCACAACTTATCACTGCTAAAAGTTAATTAGTAATCACTCACCTCACTCATAGTTATTATAAAATTGTTCACCTTTGTATAAAGTAAATGTTTACAAAGTTTCTGTACACAACGTGAGCTAATACCACTACAGTTACTGGACCGTGCAGAGCGATAACTAAGTATTACTTCAGTTGCGGCCATGACACTGTTGCTTAAAAAAAAATAATAAAAATAAAAAAAATAAAAAAATAAATAAGTAAACGGTTCAGTAATCTCGAAAAAATCTCGCAGACGGCGGACAGACGATTTTTTAAAATTCTAGTTATCTTGAAACGTCAAATCTCAAATTTTTAGGGTGGTTAATTTTATTTTTCTCTTGATAAATAACAAAGGCTCTTGGAAACTAATTACAATAGACAGCCTGCAGATTTGTTTTGTATTGTATTTTAGTGTATGTGGAAATAAACCATAAAATATTCCGTTCCGTGCCTACAATATAAAAGGATATTTTTAGAGGAGAAATATGAATATCGGATATCAGGAAAAAATAAAGGAAAAAATATCGGATACAATAATCAAATTGAGTGAAATTACTTTCGTTCAGATTCATTTCCTGGTTCCATCGATTTCTGGGTTTTCAACAAGAAATTTAATCATTTAATCTGTTTTCTGATCAACTCAAGCTGTCAATACAATTTTTTATTTAAATTTTGATTTGAGTGCTAAGCATTTACCAGCTTTTAAATCGTTAATTAAATCGTTGTCGTTTCATCTTAACAAGCAAAGCTAGTCTCAAGTGGAATGTAGGGGATGGTCTGAGGCACATGGACGTATCCAGAGGAAGGAAGATGGGACAGCTGTCCTTCCTTCCATACAATCTGGAAAAAACTAAAAAAATCGCAGCTAATCCTACAAACTATTGTTTAAGAATTTTTTTAAACACCTCCTCCCTCCCCACAATAAAGAAATTAAATTAAGAAAATTGTGCCCCTCCTGTTTTGAGCTGGCTACGCCTTACTCAGAAATATTCAAATTCAGTGAAGATCGGTTGTTTAAGCTATATAGTTCCCTTGCTTTAAAGATTAAGCTCTCGGACCGTGTCAACAATTAGCTGTAATTTAAGATATGCATAAGTGGCATCGTAGTGAACGTTCCTTCTTCTACTCTATAACTTTTCCTCAACTCTTTCAACTATGTTGCATAGATTTGTTCCAACACAATTCTATAATATTCGCTACAATATCTATATTGTTCGCTATAAACGGTATTTCTTTATTTTATCTTAAAACATTAGCTTTACTTTTTTAAAAACACCCACCGATGTGCTTTATAAATCTTTAAATAAAACACGATATTATTTCTGACTGGAACGAAGTCGGAAAAAACATCTAAAAATCCATCACATTGATTTTTCGTAGTCATCAAATACATTTTATCAACAAGCTTCTTAAATGTCTTAAATTATTAAATTTAAAAAATAAATTAAAATAAATTTTGGCTCAGGCTGGTGACAGAGACACATTCATTCCACGCTTGCCTGTTCTATAGGGGGTGTTAACGGATCTGAAAAAACGCGATAGCGGCTCTCCTGTGCACCAAATAATTAAGATCTCTGTAGGAGCCCACATGACAGGCAAGATTAACGTGCTGCGAGGAGTACCCCAAGGTGGACCCTTGTCGTCTTCGCTATTCAATTTGGCCATTGATCATTTATACCGCGAACTCTGTGGTCAAGATTTCTCCAAGCGTTATGGATACAACTTAAGAAGTTACCAAATTTCTGTGGTCCTCACACGGTTCGCGGATGATCAAGCTGTCTCGTAATATGTATTGATTTTGGACAATATTATTCTTATTATTATATAACAAGCACCAGATGCGAACAAAAGATGATAAGGGACGAGCAGGTAGGTAGAAAGGTAACTGACAGATGACAGATTTCACCACAGCTTTTACCCTCAGATATAAGGAATAAGTTAATTAAAAAACCTACCGAGAAGTGGGCTGTGTGACTAAGACAAGAGATGGTACGTTCTGGAATACTTAATCAATTTTAAGAAAAGAGCCCGCTTGGGTAGCTTCCCTCCAGAAAAAAGTGGTGAAGGCCTGGGAAGGGCGTCACTCGATTAGGGATATACTAATAGATACTAATGAATTCGCAGAGACCGAACCACCGAGGGGATGTCAGGATAAGGGGTGGAACTATACACTGAAATCCCAGAATTTCCTCCCTCTATAAAACTAGTCGGCCAACCACTGCCGAGGACCTAAGCAGCCAACAACGTCTTCGACCAGCTCTTAGAAAGAAGAAAGGAGAAAGGTGGAGAGAAGCCGAGGAGGCAGAAAAAGAGGACTTCTGATCTGATCTCGCTAGAGGGCTGGATTTGGAGGACGACAACGACTTCCCTCTGTCTTGATACAGATGTCTGGCTTCTTCATACTCCATGACTTAAGATATGCAGGGGAACCCGATGGAGAGAGGCTGAGGAACCAACAACACCAATTATTACAGATAAGAGATTTATGTTAGAACAGTTAATGGCTGGGTCTAGTCTGAATCATTCCATGGTTAACAGTTTATTGTAACAGTTTATTATTTTAATTTTGATGAATAAAAATAAATGTCAATAAGGAGATTGTTCTGTAACAGATGATAACCATGCCCATAATTAATTTGAATGTATTCCATTAAGTATGATAGCAATACATTTTAGCATTATGGTGATTAGCATTATTATTAAACTTAAAATTAGGAACATTATCTTGGTTAATTATTAAATAAAGGTAATCACAAATCAGGCCCTTGGCCCTTGGAAAGGTATCCAATTTAGAGGACAAAGTAAGTAATTCAAAATTATTCGTAAGCTTACATAATTTTGGGATAATCATCCTCAATGATTGGCCTATATAAATGGCATCCCTATATACAGACTAATATATTATCAGCTAAGTATATATCAACTCAATCGAGATAAAACATAGCATAAAAAAATGGCATCCGGCTTGTGGGGACTTACCATCCAGTTTAGTAATTAACCATTATAAAATTAAATAATTTAATTAGTTATTGATTATTTTAACATTATTTAACGATAATATTAATATGATTACAAATATCAATGAGATTACAAATAGATGGAATGATTCAGATGGACTAGGTTATCTATTTTTCTTAATTTCCCAATTTGATAAATATGCTTGCATGTAGTTGGTTATCTATACCGATTCTATTTTTATTCTTAATTTTCTCATATATTGTGTATATGATCAATGTCCGCGGAACAAATTGATATTGGGGTCACGAAAATCCTTTCCTTTTCTCGATGTTTTGATACCTCATTGCAGTTCGACGATCTCGGTACTTATTTAATTTTATTAATTCCGTGAATTACTTCTCCGAAAATTCATCACATCATTCACGATGAGACCAGAAGACTTAAATCTCCTGAGGGAAAGAAATGTTTAGAAAAATAGAAGAAAATAATGAAAATATGAAGAAAATTATCGAAGAAAATAATGAAAATATATAGAAAATGTTGGAATATATAGAAAAAGTTTAGATGAGGATGCAAGAAAATTGGATGAAAATATAAGGAAATACAAAGATGAAAATATTACAATAATAGATGAAAATACAAGAAAATTGGAGAAAAAGATGGATGGGTATATTGCAAGAGTAACGGAAGGTATAAACAAAACAGAAGAAAAACATATAAGAATCATAGAAAGTCCAATGAAAGATAATAAAAACGAATACCAACTTGACGATCATGTAGGCCCACTTGTTGAAGATAACAATAAAACAGATCTCTTCGACGAAAAAACTGTTTCCGAAGATGATTAAAAAATTGAAGACCCCAGTGAACTTATAGAGGAAAGAGAGGAAGTCATACCACCACCGATTAGATAATCATCCTCAATGATTGCCCAATGGCATCCCTAATATATTATTAGGTAAATAATATAATAGGTAACAGACTGACATATTATCAGCTAAATATATATCAACTCAATCGAGATAAAACATTGCACTCGGCACACGACAAGAGTGCTGCTAAAAGAGTGATAAATAGCGTAAAAGGGTACTGGCAGAAATTGATCTGCTATTAACCCACAAAACAGTGTGGGTGTCATAGTGATTAAAGGAGAGCTGCAGTCAACGACGCTCTCCCTTGAGAATGGAGATGCCATCCAATCATCGCAGGTAGCAGATGCTATCAAATATTTAGGATGCACATTCTCAGGAGAGCTAGTATTCAACGAGGAAACGGTGAAAAAAATAAATACTGATCTTGACAAATTAATGAGCTCTTGCTTGCTCAAGCTAGAGCAAAACCTTAACGTTGCCAACCAATACTTGTTCCCGAGACTATCATACCCTCTCCAGACCGCGCTCCTTAAAAAAATTCGCTCTGCGGTATTGGAAAGTATAGATTCAAATGTTATACGCACCGAGGAGGTATCGAGGATTGGGAATGATCCGCTATCAATAGGAGGCTTCATTACAGCATTGATCCATTGTTCAGCGATTGTCGAATGTACCGGATGCCCTGTACCAGTCCACATGCGATTATATAGCGGAAATAGCTGAATGTGCTGGAAGACTGGGTGATGATCAGGGTCACCGAAGTGTGAAAGATCTATGACAGTCGCTGCGAGAAAGCGTTTTTGAGGAATGGGCTATTTGCAGGTAGCAGGGCGTTGGCGTTCGTCGCCGAAAGCCAACAGATACATGCTATGTGTGAAGCAAATTCTTTCGGAGTCCAACGCCTTAAGCTAAATATTATATGCACCCCTGCGTAGAGTCTCAAGAGCCAGCGGACAACAGAGAGAAGTTAGGTCCCTCTGTCGCTAATGTCATATATATATGTATGGTTGATTTCTAAGCAGAAGAATACGATAGAAGTGGAGCTAAATTTCAGTCAAATTTCGGCCATTATTATGAGTCATAAGTTATGAGTTTATCAATTTTTCCGTGGATTTTATGATTTTGTACACCTCTACAGTCCCTCCAAATTGAGTTAGAGGGTTGGAAATTTGTTTGTGAATTGAGTTAATGTTTCAGAAGTACTTTTTGGGGGTCTCAAATATTTATCCTACCCTCACTATTTTGATATTTTGTATTTGAATGAAAATACTACCTTGAAGACGGAACTTTGCTGCTCACGGCTTTTCTTTTATTCTATTTTAACTTTTAACAGGCTGTTTTTAGAATGTCAATATACTATTGATTCGTTTATTATAATTATTGAAGGTAAAAGATTATAAAATGTTTTTTTTTTCCTCTCTCTCCGAGATTTTTACATGGTTATAAATTAATGAAAATCATCAATATATATAAATTATGAGACGAATAAATTCACCGGTATGGAGGTAGGTAAAATGCCCTACTTAAAGTAATGCCTTATCTGTTAAACATGGAGTGACAGGAGCCTCCGATACGCTGACACCCCGGGATCAGCAATAGCAAATCCTTTAGAGGGGCAAATCCTGTTATTTTTCGCCTAATCCGCCATAAAAGACTACACCTGTCCCTTACCTGAAGGAGATCGTGTAGCTGCAAGAGGCATTTATACATTTCATAAGTATATATCATTGGTATTACTGGATCATAAACGTTGAATGTTTATTTTTATTTTATTTACCTATTTATTGAAATTTCGAACTATAAAAAATTCGATAAGTAAATGTAATGTCTGATGAAAATGAAATGACAGATATTCGTGGAGACACTAAATTAAAGACAATTTTTTTTTTTAAATCTTATTTTTCTGACGCTTTTGAGTATTATCGTTAATCTATTAGGAAGTTGGAAACTAGTGGGCCCGAGTAGTTGGTGATTTCATACTCGAATGTATCTATATCAAATCAAATGAATCAATTGATCTATTCTGTATCAAATTCTTCTTAAGTTTACGACAAAGAATAGAGGTGGTTTGATGGAATAATTGAAGGTGCATTAAATAGGTTTTTCTTCAATGATAACTCACTCGTGTTTAACTTTTCTTTTTTTTTCCAAGGGTAGGTGAAATATAACACGAAGTGTGACTAAAATTTCACAACAGCGTGATATTCCTACTCACTAAAAAATCAGCTCCCTTTTCATATTTTTCAGCCTTCTTTCCCTTTTCAGCCCCCACACCGCTGAATTGCTCTCACGCGTTACTCCACGGTATGTCTAGCTTCAAAACGAAAAGTTATTCGAAACTGAACTTGAGCCTGCTTATACTGCTGCTGCGCTGGTATAAGCTTGCTAGGTCTGTTACATTTATACTTTTTGTATAAATTTATTATTTTGTCTTCAAATAATTACCCGTCTCTCATTGTTAGTAGTAAATAAAAATGGATAAATATGAACAATGAAGAAATTTTATAATTAACTTAAACTTAAGAACAATAAAGGAGAAGTATCATACCAGGTTGAAAACGAATTTCCGAAAATAGGAGTAGTAATATAGATATATAATTTACCATTGGAAAGCTAAATATATTAGAAAAAATAATATCTAACATATAAAGATGTAGAAAATAATGGAGAGTGATGAAAAACGCATAAATTTAAGTGATTATTCTAGAGAGGAATTTATACTTTTATATTATTTAATGAATATTTATATTTAAATATTTTTTTTTCATGGAAACTAAATAGAAAATTTTAAAATTTATTTCAAGTAGCGTGGTAAGTGAAAGTTGTGTGATGTGCGCACCAGATTTATTTTACATGTTTTATTTTATTGTACACTTAAATTGTTATACTCCGTATGATCCACGATGTTGATTTGAAGGACGAAATGGTTTCTCCCACTCATCTATCTAAGATAGGTCGCAATGCAGTCCAATACGGTCTATTAGATATGTTAAATTTTAATTAATATTTACTAATGATTATTTCATTAAATATTATGAATATTCCTTAGAATTTTAAACAAATAAATAAGTAAAATGAAAATAGTATTTGTTTTGTGAAAACTTAATAAATACGAGATATCTAAATTTGAAACCAATGAACTACAGAACAGTTTTTTTCTTTTTTCAATAACGAACCATAGAAATCACAAAAAAAAAATTTCGTTCCCTTAATTTAGAATTTTTAAATTAAACCGATATTTGTATATAATTACAAGTGTAACTGTGTAACGTAGTAGTAACGTACAAGTGTAAAGTTGCAAAATAATAGCCTTAGGTTCCTGAAATACCGGTAAATAACAATCCAGAGGATGTTTTGCCAATTCAGGCATCAACAGCACATCTCACATCAACAATCTAAAAAGACGCTTCAACCAGAGGCAGCATATCACTCCATGGCGTACAATCACATACTGAAGGCAAAGGGAGCTAACATAACAGCAGCTCTTTTATATTGATATTATTTAAATAAGCCTTAATCAATTATTCTCTAAAAGCTATGAACATATTCCTCTACAACTACTTTTTATTTATGTCATATTCATTCTCTGCTTCTTTGGCAAAATATTCTTGAAAATCATGCACTCCATATCGTGACTTCAACAGACCTGTTTTATTGAAAAAAGTTTCTCAATTTCAAAGAGTTTCCTCAAGGCCTTAGAGCTCTGGGTCAGCCTATTGACCTCCTTCGAATGGAACCAAGCTTTACTATTTTTTTCCTTTGTATTCAACTTGGAACTAAGAATTTAATATTGAAAGTTAGAAAAGAGAATGAACGTTTTCATTCAGTTTTAACAAAAATGATCTAGATGATCCAGACATACGACATTAATATATATATATATATATATATATATATATATATATATATATATATATATATATATATATATATATATATATAGAGAGAGAGAGAGAGAGAGAGAGAGAGAGAGAGAGATTTTATTCAGTTTTATATCTTTATTCACATTTTTGAAAAATACAGACAACCAGTGAATTTTCTAAATAAAAATTCAAATGCTTGAGAAAGGGTAATACTCGGCGGGCACCTCTGCCTGAGTCAAGTTTCCCCGGTCGTTGTCAGGCATGAGGGTTTTGGCCTGGCTTCCGATGAGTGAACTTTTAAGTCTTTGTAATTTGTAGTGAAATCGTTCATAGTGGGTCCGTATTTGTTCGTAAACTGTTGGCATGTGAAGGTTTGAATGCAAAATAATTAGTTGGTGGGCTAGACATTCCCTCTCTTCCCCCACCATGCATCCTCTATAAATTTCACATCGTTGTGACTAGTGATAAAAAAAAAGCCAATGTTGCCAGGAAAAAAAAAGTGACAGCACTGAACTAATATGAAGGGGTCCAAAGATAGCGGACTAACGAATTTGAATTGACTTAGTTTTTTGGTCACTGTCATTTATTGAAAATAAATTAGTTAGTGGATATGATAACAAACAACATCCCGCATAAATTTTTACGAATGAAGGGAATTAAAAATCCGTAGAATCTAATTAAAAACAAGATATTGGAAATTGGTCGAGGAAAAATATTATTCATACTGTATCAGTTGTGAAATGAACTAGTTAGTTAGTTATCTGATCATGGTTTTCATCTAATTAATTATATCTTATTCAAATACAACCAAAAATCGTAAATCCAAAGAGTTCAGTTCTACCGGCAAAGATGCATGGTTCAACTTTTTCGACAAGTGTTGAGGTATCGATATATTGACAGAAATTTGGGATTGTCTCACTTGATCATGCGATACGTTATTTAAAAATGTATCAGCTGGCAATAAAAAAACACGCAGAAAATGCGTTGCCATAGTGCGTGAATCACGTATGATCGTGCGAAAAGTAGCAAAATATACCCAAATGAGAGCTCGCGATATTTTCACATTTTACATAACAACGATCTAAACTACCTAATTTATTAAGAAAAAATAGTAATTTATGAAAGAAAAGAAAATATGTAAATTTTTTTTTTAAACATAAACGACGTAAATGGCAGAATTTTATTCTTCGTTGCACATTTTTCCACTTGTTGGTATTTTAATTGCTCGCTTTACATTTTTTTTTACTGCACGAAATTCGGGCTCTAGTAATAAGAAAGTGTATGCGTTAAATTTCTCGCAGCTCGTTTGTCAATCGAATTTTTTAACATTTTCTGTGTACTTTGCAGGCTTCAATTTGAGTTTATGAGTTCGATGAATTAAATTTATTGACATTCTAAATTCAAATGTTAATTACATATATATAAGTATAAATTATATCTGAACCATTTATAAAACAATAAACTGTTTATTTACAGCTTTAGTGTTTTTCGTTCATAAAAATGCACTTTCTTATTTCCGCAGGTCCATTCAGGTGTGCCCAAAGGTATATCTGGTTTAAATGTACATCTCCGGATTATACATTTTCAAAAATACATTATTCAAAAATTGGAATAATAAAAAAAAAATTCTCAAGGGATCACAGCAAAACTAGGTGCAAATATATTTCCCAACGACTGAGAAAAATAAAAATATACATTTTGTCCGTAGGTACAGCACTCTCCCCTGCTTGTATTACCCAATCCGAAATTGAAAGTCTGGAAATGGGATATGCTGTTGGAAATGGGATATCCGAAGCGTCACGGATAGCAATGTGCAGTTTAGTAAAACAATGGATAAAGGAAGCCTAATTTGCCTTAACCACCTATAATATCAGTTAACTTTTTTTTTTCCTCCTTCATATAAAGTTCCCAGAATGAATCTTGCATTATAAGAATATGAATATTAATGATAATTAATTCGTTTATTTTTTTGCACGAAATTAGCTTTTTTAACTTAACTTAAAACTTTAGTTTGGCTCGTATAAGCAAGCGAACGCTGCATATTTTGGACTTAATATTGTCGTTCTTGTTCCTTTCCCCCTTTCAGCATTCCCTGAGACAGTGAAAGAACTGTTAGGCTAATACCGGAGGAGTACAGGGAGAGGCCTAGGAGGCGACAGAGCAAATCCCCGCGATAGATCTGTCAGGGCTAACATCAGTCAACGCTCCCTATGAGCCTTCTTTCTTCTCCCGACCATTCTCATTCTTTTTTCATCCAACTCATTTCCTCATCTTTTTCATAGAGATCTAGCTCCGAGCATATCACTCCCCTTGTTCCCTCGAGCCAGAAGAAAACTCTACACAGCTTTTCCAAAAGATCTATAGCACCATCTCGCAGAATTATTACATCATCACTCATGAGGATATTCTTTTGATAGGATTCGGTGTCTCGTATATATATATATATATATATATATATATATATATATATATATATATATATATATATATATATATATATATATTTGTTTCTAGGGAAGAACCCTATGCAATAGAGCCTATTTGTACTTACACAATTATCATTAGACTTATTTTACTGTAATTTAATTCAAATGTAGACAAGAAACATTCAATAATATACGACAAGCTAGGAATACAAATTAAAATCTATAATAATCAATAGCTACAGCATCCATATAATTAAACAAGGAAGTAAAAAGAAATCAACATACAAGATTATTTATACTAAGTTATGCCATAAAATTAAATTTAAAAGTACAAAAATTAAGAAATAAATTATAAATTAGAGGCCAAAAGTCATCCTAATAAAATATTTTTTGGAACTAAGTTAAAAATCTTGTAATATAAATCGAAGGAAAACAACATGTATGTAAATTGAAATGAAATGTATGTTCATCTTCATAAAAAAAAATGTGATTGAATAAACCAAATTCTTATCACATAGTACATGATTAGCGAGCATCGGACTGAACTCTGAAGAAGAACTGGATTAGTAGGGTTCTAACTGTGGAAAATAGAAAGTAAAAAATAATTAAACTTAACATAGCTTGCCACTTTTCAAATAAGAAAATAAAATAACTTTTTCTGTAAGATTCTATAATAAGATTTTCAACTTTGAATTCCACCACTTTCTGGAATCCTCTTCCTCTTAAAATCTGGCATGCCCCTCATTTAAAATCCAGCTGATCCAGTTCCTCTTCACAGTTCAGTCAGATACTCGCTAATCATGTACTGTATAATAAGAATTTGGTTTAAGATGATCTGTTATGATTATTTTACATAAAATAAGACAATTGTTTTTTCTATATCAGTTTTTTTCTTTTCCTAATCAGATGATTTTTCTTTCTAATTCTTATATAATTATATGTGATATGAACATGATATACATTACATTTTGTTTACATGAATAATAATTTTTATTTATTGATTTGTTTTCTTTTATTGAGTAGTATAACATTCTGTCTCAACAAGGATAATAATAATAGTGATCAAAGAGCTCATTCATTCACACCATAGGTAAAGAAAATTGAAAAGAAAAAAAATAAACTCAATAAAAAACAAAATAAATAAACCTATATAAAATAAAATAAGAATTATATCTTAAACTCAGGCATACAAATGAATAATAATAGAATAGATCTATCCCTTTCGATACCAAGAGATTTTTTTATTCCTAACAATATGTTCATTTATCTAAATTAGAGAAAAATCCTTCTTTACTATATATCATTTATAAATGATGATATACCTTATGATTCGGATATTGACAATGACCACTATCCAAGCTGACGATAGAACTATTTTTACAATACTTCACGACCCATTATACAAAATCAATTACCACATTAAAAAAAAATGGTATTCACTTTGGAAAATTCTATTAAATTACAATATATAACATTCACATTTCGACAAGGTAACTGTCCAACAGTTTATTATGTCCTCAGACGGACCAAGTTAGTTACTTTAGACTTCATTCAACATTCGACTGAAGAATGACTTTGGGCCCGGACATTAAAATGAAAAGAATTACTCAAAACAAACGACTGAAATTACTGCACTTTCTTTTTCCATATCGTTAAAACTGAAGAATAGGCGGAAAATAAATGTACACTTATATATATATATATATATATATATATATATATATATATATATATATATATATATATATATAGATATATATATATATATATACTTAACCTTTAACTACTACCATAATTTCAAAATGCATAACTACTACCATGGGTCTTTTCTGACACACCGTATTAAAAAACAGTAAAAAAAAAGGTTAATAAAGATTCATAATTTACTGGCAATTATATCTATTTTATACATGAACTCTTAAGAAAACAAATAGATAATTTAAAAATTTCACATAAAAAATCTAACTACAAATAAAAAAGTTACAAAAAAAATTAATTGATATACTTTATTTTTTACTTTTGCTGAGAAAGTAATTTTTTCAGCACTTGGTGGATTTTCTTATTGCTCACATGTGCCCATTTATCCTAAAAAAAAAATAAGAAATCAGTACAGTCGACTACAAATGAGTTGCCTGAGGCTTATTTTACCCTTCCATAATAAATTAGAACTGACTCACCTTTGATAGTTGATGCATACTCGCTTACTATCAGAATGTTTCTTGCAAACAGTTTTTGTACATTCGTCACAGAAAGTGGAATGTTTTTGGTCTGATTTAGAGCACATATAACACCGTTTTCTTTTTTATTTTTCGAGCAAGTGGCTACGGGTGAGGAAGCTTGTTCAGCTTCAATTGATCCTATATTTTTTCTTGCAATGTCCATAACATCGTGTCTTAGATTGGGAGTACAAAGTCTATTCTTCACATGGTTGGCCACTAATTCTTTGCCGAGTTTTGTTAAAAAGCCATATCGATCGATCTTACTTTCCGACCGAACATTTCGGAGAATTATTTGGCTGTTTATAGCTGCTATGTCGAGGATGCGGTAGAATACAGTTAAAGGCCATCTTATGCTTCTCCTCAAAGTTGGAGAGCATGCGCATTTCTTATCCAGCGTATCTACGCCACCTTTCGTTGCATTGTAGAAATCTATTATTTCTGGCTTAGAATTGTCGAGAATGTGGTTGTCGTGATGCATTGAAGATTACTGAAACATTAGCACCACAGATTTATTCTTTTTTGGCACATAACTGACCAAAGTATTTCCTCCGCCAAAACCAAAGAGTGAGCTAAGGACTTCTCTCTCCTTATTCGGGAGAAACTTTTGAGGAATTTCACATTTGTTTTCCCTTAATGTTCCAACATATGTCAAATTTTGGTTTTTTAGTTCATCCACTAGTTCAATGGAAGAAAACCAATTGTTGGCTGTCACATTACGGTTCGTTTTCGCTAAAGGATTTATCAAGGAAAATACTGTCAGTGTTGGAATGCTGAGATGTTTCGGGTTTGGTGTGGTTTGTTTACCTGAGTATATAAACGCGTTAATTAAATAATTGACTTTGGTTATCAAATCTTAGAACATAATCCAAAAACAAAAACCTTTCTTTACTCATAATTCCTCGGAAGACTGGCCTTCCATAAACACATGTTGAAAATAATGAGTTAACATCTTCTCGCCCAGTTTTGAAAACTCCACTAAGATATAAAACATCGAAAAAAACCTTAATTTCGTCCATAACAACATGATACGAGAAATAATTTCTTTTTCATAGTTCATGGAAATATCTGTAATTTTTTCATTTGTGTAATTCACATTTTTTTCGATTATATAATCTTCCATTAAAATTGACAATGCTTCATATGGAGTTGTTGGGTTTTTTTCTTTTGCTCTTCCCTTTACCCCTGGAAGATGCACCATAAGATTGCAGGACCTCGTTTTAGATGTTGCGGGAGGTGTCTTAGACCATTTATAGGCGTTATTCTTTTTTCTGCCGTAATCAAAATTAGAACGATTCTTTTTTACTGGTTACCTCATCGTTGCCAACATCTTCATCAAGGTCAGGTTCTATATCGATTTCGTCAATTTCCGAATCAGTGTCATGCTCTGTAAAAATCGACTCACCATCACTGTTATTACTTAGTATGTCGACATTTTCCTCATTGGCATCTTCTAAGTCAACATCACCACAACTATGGTTGCGATCTCTTTTGGAAATGCCACAAAACATATAAATTATTGTTTTGGGTGGGTCATTTTTGAACCATGGTAGTAGTTATGAAGATACACCTCACAGATTTGCGGTTCAGCAAAACAGACTACAATTTTTTCAATCCAAAATTATATGACTGCTAAGAGAAGTTCCTTGGTACGTAAAAAACTGAATTCTACATACCGAATTATTACCAACAATCGACCAACTCATACTTACTTTTAATTTTCGCTGCCATAATAAACTTACGGACATAACAACAGATTGATAAACGATATGGCTATGGCCGACATGTCCATTTAGAGGAAATTAAAAAAGAGCTGGATGGGAGATCTCCTATTTGCGAATTAAGGGACTAATTAAAGATCGGAAAGAGGTGCTGCTGTTTAGTATCCAACCCCCTGCCTAACAAGATAGTAATGTATCTTATTCTGTCATCATTTTTGCTAATTGCCACTCTTATCTGTGACAACTGCCAATGAAAAAATGAAGTTAATAATTAATTGAAAAAAATGTTGTACTGTTATTATATTCCTTATAAAGTATTAGCCAATTAAAATAATTTAATTAGAGATAATAAGTAGCACTTACTGTAATCTGTAATAATCAAAGGTTAATATTGTTCAAAACAAACTCGGCATAGCTCAGGACATTTTTTCGTAAGCCATGAATCGAATCTCTAGGAATTACTTGCGATGTTAGTTTCCAATAGGCTTTACAGTAGCATACCACTGGTAAATTACAGAATAGCTTTATGTTTTCAGTCACGCATGATTATTTAATATACATCCTCTATCACTACGGAACCAATGTTAATAAATAGAAGTAAATCTATAAATTAAACAAATAAAAACAAACTATAATAAACAAATAAATAAGAAAAAAGAGATACAAATTTACTTATTTGGACCAGTGAGCAACATGTTCATTTGAAGTGTTGAGTCATAAAATTAACACAAAGTAAATTACTTCTGAAAATTATAACTTACATAACTTAATTAGCTTATTTACTTACTGAACTTAATTAGAACATCTTTAATAAATAAAGAAAAACATTATATTTGTAATATTCTATACAAATCATGTTGCAAAATGTAATCATGATACATAGATTTCTTATACAGCACGATATCTCGTGATCATATTTAATAATTAAATTGAAACGTTAAATTAAATAATTTCAATTGAGTACTTAGTTAATCTAAAAATAACATCTGTCATCGGTTACTGGTTGTATGATGTACTTTTTTCTACCTATCTATTATAAATTATAATAATTATGTGTAGTATTTTGTTCAACCTTTGGATACCCAATTTCGGCACAAAGAGCACTGGAGCATAACAGAACAGGTTTGTCGATTGGAATAAACCGCAAAGGACTTTTGCTGACTCATAGAAAATTAAATCCTGATTGGGGTGTATAGATATATCACTTGCAATATACAGAATCCTCTCTGCCGTGTGACGTTTTATTTCCAGTAGGGAGAAAAATAGAGAGCATGGAATAAATTGTATAAACGGTTTAAAAAAATGCTGAATTTATTTTTCTAATTTGGATTTTTAAAATATTTTATAATCATTAAATTACATAATGATAAGAACAGGCTAAACAGAGTTATACATGTGTAAAGAATCGGTGAGAACCCTGTTAAAATATTTCTTTGTAAAAAAAAAATTGTATATTAGGGTCTTTAAAGGGGCTACTTTTTAGAGTGGCTGTGGTCATCTCTAAAGAGCGGTTATTAAATACGACGCTGGAAACCGGGACAAAAACTGACCCTTATGAAGAATAAAACATTTATCGAACCTCCTTCTCTTATAAAATTAATATTATTGTAATGAGAATATTTTTTTTAAATGAAGAATAATCTTTATTCCGAAGAGATAGTAATTTGTCGAAACAATTATTCTGAAAAAAATAATGAGATTAGAGGTTTAAATGGATTTTTCTTCATTCTTTTTATTTTATTTACTAGTAAAACACCCTCCTCCATGTTTAAGACAACCAAGAAGTTAGTTGAAACTCCTGTATTATAAATGACAAATCTAAGATACAAAATATATAAAATTGTATTAATAGAGATTTTGTAATTATGTATCGACAACGTTTTAGCAAGCATATAACGTTTCAATTTGGGAATTTTAGAATGTTAATTAAATTCAAACCTATTTTTAGCATAAATGTTTTAATTTAATAAATACAGTACTTTAGCATATAATAATAATTTTAAACTATTTTTAACTTAGTTTTCATAATTATTCTTGAAATGGTAATTGCATTCATGATTTGTTTGCATTAGAGATGGACTCGATTAGTAAAAACCTCTTTCTAATAAACAGTAATAAATAATTTATCTAATAAACTATATAAATAAATTTTAAATCAATTGAATATCAACGTTAGTCAAAGAACATGTAATAACAACCAAAATTTTTGATACAATTTTATAAAGCCGGTAACAAAAACATTATATATGGAAGTATCATCACGTTTCAGTATTCCTTTTCCCATTCCTATTCACCGTATACATTTTTAACAATTTACGTTAGTTAATTAATAATTTGCGTTTTTTTCTCTTTTATTTAAAAATATAAAATATTTTCAAGTTCTAAATAGTTTATATGTATCTCAATATTTCATGTCTTGTTTTATTTCAGTACGAAACTGATTAAACCGTGGAATAATAAAAAACTGAAGTCCCATTTTTATTTTTTATTATAATAGTAAAAACGGGAGCAGATGGAGAAACATTTTTTTTAGTTTCTTCTATCTTCGCAGTTTTCTTTCTTGTCTGAATAACAGGCCTAAAATCTATTCCGTAAAAGCAAGAGATTTTATACATTTTTTTGCAGCTGTAGGATGTGTTGAAGTTTTTTTCATGAATGATTTGATCAGATAAAAGTATTAGAATTATTTCGAATTTCACTTTCACTAAGTTTACTCAGAAATATAACTAATTGCTGATTGCGTATCATTGAGGCGGTACATTCAACAGCTAATGTTAAAACTAAACAAAGTGGGGATTGGAGGGAGCCAGTAGAGCATAAGAAGAGGCAGCTGATTGGTCCTAATGTCCTTATCTAGTTTCTGCTTCCATCACCGTGAGCCAATCATCTTTTGCCTCGCCTGGCAGCCAACCAATCCCCTTCATCGGTGAGTCTTCATCCCAGATAGCGACGGAGGGTGGGAGGTGTCGTCAGCTTCCGGGATCATGCCTCAATAACCAGAGATCGGCCCATCTCGAGGTCTGGTTTAGCAAACAATAGTCCTGTAGGTTCAGGTTCTACTCTCGGCAGCAACGCATGGGTATTGCGATCAGGTTATTCGATTAACACCCTGATTTGAAACTGTACAAATCCAAAACTCTTATTAAAACTTTAATGATCCTTAATGCGTCATAATTAAAATTATCCTTAAGGTATTTCATCGTTCCGCCATTTTCTTTCAGGTCAGCTCCTCGTATCCTCCCTTTGCTCCTCACTTTGACAATTGCTTCTAACATAGGATACGGTGGCCTCTTGATACTGCTTGAGTGCTTATTGAAGCAAATCATAGACCCTTTTTAAGATTTATCTTGGGTACCTTGAGGGCCCCTCGTGTTTACCACAATTACGGCATATCCACCTTCTCTATCCTTATACAAATCCCTCCTTTTTCAATAATTTCTTTTATTCGAAACTTACATTTTTATTACAAATTTTAATCTCAGTTTATCTTTATCAGTGGTAAATAATTTTTTTTAAGTATAAGTTTTAACTTACAATTAGCATGAGTTCATTATTTGTTTCTCTGTTCTGTTTTTTTAATCACTAACATGTTAATAAGTAGAATTTCTTTTTTGTTTTTCTATATATTTTTATTGATTATAATGTATATACGTGCTGCTTTTTATTAATTAAGTCTTTTGGGATAGAAATTTTTGTTTTCGGTACATACTGAAGTATTTTTGTTTTTTTTTCATGTCTGTATATCTGTGTTGCAGATTCATTTTAATCTCTATTCTCACACATACTCACTTGTTTTTTAATCTTGTGTCTCAATAAATAATCCTCAGAAGCATTTGAAATGTATATGGCCCGGCCACTAGCTAAATAAAACAGCCATTGGAGAATAACCAATAGGTAGTGTTAGGCCGGTGAGAATAAATTAAAAAAAATGTTTAAAAAAATACTGATGTGAGCTCATTTCTTCCACTCCAATTCATTCTTCTTTTCGCGAATGCTTCCTTCACCACGTCCTCCCACTTCCCTCTCTTGCCCTCCATTCTAGCATTGTGTGTATAGCTTGCGGGTGCGGCTCGGTTGCGGTCCAAACTATCTGAGTCTGTTCTGTTCCACTACTTCAGTGATTGGTATTATGTCGAGATTTGAACTTATTGTAGTATTACGAAATCGGTCTCTTCTGGTCTTCCTATCCACCAAGGTAGACTTATAGACAACCATCTTTATCTTTATTTCCATCTCGCGACGGTTCAAGAAGCCTCCTTTCACGGCGTTGAGCATCCTGCTTGCTGTCCCAATACGCTCTGTTATTTCGCTATCTATATAGCCGCTCTTGTGCAGATGCGCTCCCAGATATTTGAAAAAAGTAGCATGCTCTATTATTTCGCCGTTAATTCTAACCAATCTCTTGGCTCTGCCTGGCTTCTTTCCAATACTCATTAACTTTGTTATTGCCCGATCGATACTCATGTTTATATATTTCAGCTCTTCCTGGAGAACTCTAATATTGTGCTGAATATTTTTATCCTAGTCTGCTAACACATCGGCGAACGCCATCAATGACAGATATATTTATCTCAAATTAAAATGTCCTAGGTGGAATTTTTTGAACTTATGTTTCAACTTTCTGATGTCTGAATCTAGTACCAAAATAAAAAAAATAGTGGGCTAACACTGCATCCTTATCGGATTCCTGCAGATGTCTATTTATATATTTAAATATTTATTATTTTTTATTTATTTGGAGAAAAGGAGGGGGGAGGGGGATTGATTTTATTGATTTGGTGATCATTTATTAGGTTTTCGAAGTTGCTAATGCCGAATTTAATATCAACATTTTGTTCGGCCACGAGAAATTCTATTTAATTATTAGTTTTCAAAATTCCTCGATACAGGTATCGCTTACTAGGTTTTCAAAGACGTTATTTTCGAATTTAGGACTAGTTTTTCGATCGTGCATGCACATTTTGCTTTTCCGTTACTGTTAACGTTTTATATGATATAGGGATCGTTAATTAGGTCTTTGAGGGTTCTGATTCCATTTTTTGAGTTGTATTTTTGATCGAGCACGGGAATTTCGAATTACTATTTCATATGACACTTTTTTCTGTATAGGTATCGTTTATTAGGTTTTTAAGGAATCTATTTTTTAATTTACTATTGAATTTTCGATTGCGCTTGCGCATTTCGCTTTGACGTGTATATTATTAAATTCGAAATGGTAAATTCGAAAATCCGATGGTAAATTAAAAACAGTGCCCTTGAAAACGTAAGAAACAATATCTATACCGAAAAAGTGTCAATTACAATGGTAATGCGAAATACGCATGCTCGATCAAACATCTGATAGTATATTAAAAATTATATTTTTTAAAAAACTAATAAACGATACCTATACCGAAAAAAGTGTCTAATGTAATGGCAATTCCAAATTCGCTTGCTCGATCAAAAACACAACTCAAAAACCATCCCTACCTATATCATAGAAAACGTCGCCAGTAACGAAAAAGCGAAATGCGCATGAGCGTTCGAAAATCTAGATTAGGATATATCATCCTTGAAAACGTAATTAACGATACCTATACCGAAGAATTTTGCAAACTAATAATTAATTTGAAATGGTTATGGCCGAACGAAATTTCGATTGTAAATTCGACATTAGCAACTTCAAAAACCTAATGAACGATCACCAAATCGATGAAGTCATCCCCTACCCACTCCAAAAAAATAAAAAATTATAACTATTTAAAAATAAATAAATTCATAAATTTCAACATTAAATTATCTAATAAACAAAAAAAATATTGGAAGGATATGCCAAAATTATTTCAAATGTCATTATTTTTCAATAATAGAATAAACAAAATTAAATAATCCATGCCTGCTTGGGCTACGATTGAAATGGAAAAAGTTACGTTTGAATTGAAAAGGGTTAACAATTGAAGTGGAAAAGGTGACAATTGAAATGAAGAAAGTTAGAATTGAAATGGAAAAGGTGACAATCGATTTCGAAAAGGTTACAATTGACTTGGAAATGCTATAAAAACAAATAAGGCCGATATAAATTTAGAAAAGTTTAAGTAAAAAATATCTGAGAAAAATAAAAATATTTTTATTAATCTCATTTTCTATAAGTATCTATTTTATTAAGTATCGTTGTTTATCATTTTTAACAAATAGTTGATCATTCGTTACTTTTTTAAATTTTGCACGAGTCAACTATTGAAATCATAGAATAACTTAAAAATATATCATATAAAATAGTTTTCAATGAATCATATTCAATGTAAAAGGATAACATCAGGTGAGAGGAGCAAATACAGAACGATTTTTTACCTTTTAAATTACTTATTTTTTTAAATTTTATACTAATAGTAAGTATAATATTTAAATAAATAAGTCTTTTACTAGGTTGTTACAAAATTCCTTGTGCATGAGCACAAACCTTAATTCCAACTCTCATGATTATCCTATAAGAATATTTTTGTTGCTACTATTTATGCCAATGTAAAATTTGACTAATCCTTTAATTATTTGTGACTTGAGTTGGCTTTATGGGTTCATTTGCATTTTTAAAACGCACATGCAATTTCAGAAAAAAAAATCATGATTTGCAGTCTATTGAGGCATTACTGGAAACAAGGCATTTAGGCAAAGGCAACCGCCGAAGAAATATGTGCCATAGAAATACTGTGCGCCATTATAATTCCTTGTGACTTGAGTTGGCTTTATGGGATCATTTACATTTTTACATTAGTAGATCATTTACATTTAGGTCGCTCATCGGTCGTTAATGATGACGTTCTTCTTGAACCAGGACCCACATCCAACTACTCGTGATTTATCGGCTGTAGTAGGGACTCAAATCTTTACTGTGAACAGCTAGACAGAGTCTGTGCAATTCAGAGTGCAAAGTACCCCGCTTTGGTCAACAGGAACGAAGCCATTTTGCAACACGACAATGCCCCTGCAAACCGTTCTCGTTTGACCAAGAAAAAATAATTGGAACTGCGAGGAGTAAACATTTTGCCTCATCCTGCGTACAGCCCAGATATTGCACCATTAGATTATGGTAAGTTTTGATCACTGACTAAATTTTTAAAAGTTCGGATTTTTTATAATTATGAAGACGTAAAAATTGGATGTGAAGAGTTCTTTGCCCCAAAGCCAAATGAGTGGTACCAGCATCAAATCCAATTACTGGCAGAAAGATGGGTGAAAGTATTTGAAAACAATGGACTTTCCTTTGAAGAGTAGTATTCAATTATGTAATATAAATATGTAGTCTGAAATAAAGCTATAGTAATGAACCAGAACTTTTATAACAAGCTAGTGAATGCAATTTTCCAAATAAAAAATGTTTTATGAAATAATTATGCACATGTTGAGGCTTTTATAAATCCAACTACAATGCATATTATTCTATAATGAATTCACAATCAATGGAGCAGATTACTGAATGACAAGAATCATTTATTTTTGTTTGGTTCGGTCTATGCTTATCGGGAACAAGTGAATTATCAGGTAAAGTGATTTATTTCGAATATACTGTTTGGACGACGCACGACAGAAAAACGAATGGGACGAGGCTTGCAGATAATTAGCAACGTAATTAAATTCGCCCCTCCTCTCATTTCATCTCTCAATGAAATCCTTTACAATTTAACAATATTATCAGAATTAATGAAACGGTGTGATGGAGCAAAGAGATTATTTTTTTTATTATGAAATATTTAAATATTATGCGATTAAATTTTCAAAGAGATTAAGCAAGCCGAAAATGTTTTTTTGTATTCGCATGTTTTACAGAATTAATTCTACAGAATCATTGAGGATATTTTCATTTAAAGCATAGAATTTCAAAACCAGCTTAGTCTACTTTCCAAGCATTATATATTTTTCTTTAACAGTTTTCGTACTAGATTATCATGAGATGAAAGGATTTTTTTCAATAGGAGGTTAAATCGCACGTGAATTATGTGATTATGGAAGAAATCCTTTCATCTTATAATATATTAATACGAAAATTGTTTTAAGAAATAAATATAAAGCGCTACAAATTATTACATTGTGGTTTATTATTTTATATATAAACAAATAAATAATTGGGTTTTTATTTAATCATTTTTTTTTATATATATAAAGGATTTGGTATAATGATTCCTAAAGATTTTATATGTTTCCTCTATTTTCATACAGACGAGATCAGCTCAGGTAAATTGACCTAGGTTAAAAAACAACAGGAGTTTTTCAATTTTATTTTTGGAAACCTATAAACTCAAATTTTGAGAGGAATCAAACATATTTTGTTCTTTGTTGGTTGTAAACATACATTATTGAAAGTAAAAAATCAAAATAAATACGCTTCAAATTATTACGCTATGATTTATTATATGGAAATAGTAATATGTAAAAAAAAATATTTGGATTGAGATTTTTATTGTTATTATTATTATTTTTTTAATTTTTTGGTATAATGATTCTAAAACACTATATATAGTTGAAGACATAAAGAAATTATATATATATATATATATATATATATATATATATATATATATATATATATATAGAGAGAGAGAGAGAGAGAGAGAGAGAGAGAGAAAGATATAATATATTGATCTTTTAGTATCAAATTAGCGGCCGATTAAAGGTTTCATACGCCCATGTCTCTGCTACGAAGTTGAAGACAAAAAGATATATATATATATATATATATATATATATATATATATATATATATATATATACATGTAAAGATATATTTTTGTCTTCAACTTCGTAGCAGAGACATGGGCGTATGAAACCTTTAATCGGCCGCTAATTTGATACTAAAAGATCGATGGTAATTTCAAGTTCCCTGGGACGACCTGTGGTTTTGGTACCATATCTAAAACCAATCGATCCAGTAGTTGATTTATGGCTTCTACGTACCTTTACCGTTAAGCATGAAATTTAAAATAGGATAGGTAATTTTTTGTTTTCTTGAACGATTATAACGGTTCATTATTGAAATTAATAAACCAAAATTGAAAAATTACTTGGCTGATTTGGAATTCTGGGTCATTCTCAAACAAAATGCCAATTTTATTGTCTTCAAGTTTCTAAAAGCTTGGAATTTTATTTTTTTTTTTTAACCCCTCAATTAACATTCGACTCCCCTTACTTAAAACTAATTTAAATTACTATTAACCCTCAATTAAAATAGCTTTCATTTTGTGGTTTCCAATATTTAAAAACAAAATTTTGTAAAAATATTTCATGTGAAAAGTTTCCGGGAGTTACATTCTGTCCGAAGTCATTTCGAAAGTTTTCACAATATATTTTAAATGAAAAAAGTATGATATAATTATTGAGGTCTATCGCACCACGGCAACTAATACTACTAGGTAATGACGAAAAAAAATTTATAAAAAATCAAGAAAATATTTTTAGGGTGTAACTCTCTTGACATTGAATTTTTTATTTGATAAAGGAACTAAAAAATAGAAAAATTGTAAAACTCGCAAACCAAGTCAGATTTTACATCCTCTGGCAATGGTATAACACTTATATAACAAGTATTAACTATAAGTATTATATAATAATAAGTATTTAGTATTAACACTTATATAACAACTGGTATAACAATTATATATGCTAGCTTCCACGAACTTGATTTCTTTTTTTCCAGATTTCGAAAATGACTGTTTATTTGAGAATGGCCCTTCTCCGCGTTAAATGTAGATTGTAGTTTTTATCTATCTAAGGTATCTTTAGAAAAAAAAACATATGTATGTATGTATGTGTGTGTGTGTAGATATATGATATATATATATATATATATATATATATATATATATATATATATATATATATATATATATATATATATATATATATATATATAAGAAATAATAGAAGAAATTATTTCTTCTTGCTTTTGAAATTTAATTTAGATAATCTTGCAGAATGAATGTCATAATCCAATCAGATGGTATCCATCATGGTGCAGACTATTAACTATTCCTAAGCAACTGATTGAGATCAATTCAATTTAAATTACATAACGGTAAACAATATCATTATATATCAAATAACAAGTCAAAACTCATGTCCTGTTCAATAAAACACTGCACTCACCTACTAATGAGTTTTTCATCCAGTTCCGAAGAAGAATTTTTCGCTCACTATTGGGGTATAGTTTCATCCCGTAGCTCTCTATTCCCTCCAGGGTCGAATCACTCTTCATTTCTCCCCTATCTGGGAGTCCTTGCCCCGAGGGATCTGGTCTGCGAGGGAACCCTCCCACTGTTCGGAATACTAAACAGATAAATCGGAAACTGCCTAATCAAATATGTAAATTGGGTATAATTCTTTTTAATTAACTATGATTTAGGAGTGAATTTACGAATGGGAAATCTGAGATAGTGGCGCACAGTGGTTGAAAATCGAATTTTTTCGAAAGAAAAAAAAACCTGTCAAGCCCGATCTATGAGCCACAGAAAAATAATTTCAAGACAATCTTAATCACAATGAAATTTTCATTAGGTGTGCAATTTCAAAAGTTTTTACCTTTGATGTAGTAGGCGAAATTTTCAGATTTTTATTCTGAAAAGAAAAATTGACACTGTTTCTCACATTTATAAATTACCTAAATAAACGCTACGTTGTGATTTTGTTGGGAGAAGGAGGGTTAGCAGTTTATTTTGGGTTAAAAACTCCATCGTATTTAGATTCTGAAAATGGAATTTCGAGTTTTTAACACAAAATAAATGAAATCTGAACAAGTTTTTTTTTTTTTTTTTTCAAACAACTAATTATTTCTTAAGGCCAAAATGATAAATTTAAATATAATACAAAGATTTTCAAATTTATAATATAAATAATTTAATATATATATATATATATATAAACACAAACACGTAATTTCATGAAATTGATACTGGACCATATGCACACTAATGTCTTACTTTTCTCAAACTTTGAGCCGTTTTTAAAATATAGACGTGTCATGCGTAAGCTAAATTTAGTAGATGAAAATTGGATAAAATTGATATTAGACCATTATTATTCTAGTCACTAAACTTTCCTCCATCTTTGGACTGAATCGGAAGAGCCGTTTTTGAAATATGGGTCTGTCAAGGAAAACGCGCTTGAGCATGCGCGAGCGAAAGTAATGAATGGTATTGGGCGAAATCAAAAAGGGTCAATTCTACACTTATCGCCAACTTTCCTCCAACTTTGGGCCAAATCAGACGAGCCGTTATTAAAATATAGATGTATCAAGAAAATACATTTTCGCGTGTGTATGCGAAAGTAGTGGATGGAATTTGATAGAGCTGATTTGTGACCATCTAGGCACCAACTAAAACATTCATCACAATCGGATGAATGGTAGTAGTTGTTATGCCAGTCACATAGATTTGTCAGTTTCAGCTTTGAGGGAGCAATATAAAAATAAGAAGAGTAATTCCATTTTCAGAATCAAGTTGTACCCACAGATGCATTCGGACGCAGCTGCATTTTTTAAATTATTTTATTAGGAGTCTTGTTTTAAGAAAACAAATTTTAGACCTGCGATTGGCTGCGTTCGCAAATGCTATTTTATAGGTTTTTTTGTTACTTATTCGGGAAATTAGTATTGACTTGAAATAAACAAAAAATACTATTTTTTTCCACTCATTATATTGAATGGTTTAGCTGTTACAATGTGATCACAAAGGAAAAATTCACCAAGAAAAAATGCATGAGTGGCTGTAATAATAATAATGTCGACAACTTTTTTCTTAAAAATCAAACATTATTCTAAGGCTGGATTTATTGGCTCTTTGCAAGTGTAAAAACTAAAATATTTCCGATTAATAGGTAAAATATTTTAGCTTACTATTCTATTTATCAATAGTGAAAACAAAATGATTTTTCCGATACTTCGAAAAAATTATTTTTTCCGCCTTTCAACTACTGTACGGCGCAACAATGTATCTAATTTTTTTGTTTTCAACGGGAAATTCTTGAAAAATGTAGGTTTTATATAAATTGGAAGCATAGTTGACCTTTGAACTCATTGTAGGAGAAATTTGGTTGGGGCGCGCTAAATGAAGAAAAAACACAAATAAGAAGGCTTATTTAATTGTGTGGCGACGTTTCTGCCAAAGTTGAGGCCTTCATTAGGGCAAAGAAAAACATGATAAAAAAATAACAGTGAGAGTGCAAGTAACAGTAATAAAAGATATTATAAACAGTAATAATGGTAATAATAAAAAATGATCTGAATCAATAATGTTGACAATGTTAATAATAAAAATTATAATAATATGGAAAGAAAGAATGAAAGATATTTTGATATACTGTTCATACTTTATAATTAACTAATGCAATAATAGTTAGTATTTTTTCAAGCATTTTATTCTTTCTTTTCACATTATTTTAATTTTCTTTATTAACACTGTAAAAATTATTGATTAAGCTCATTTTTCATTATTCTCATTATTTGTTTTATCATAATTATCGTGATATATTTTTCAAATTTCCATATCTTCATGCTAGTTTTATATTATTGTTTGTTGCTATCTTTTATTACTGTTATTGGTACCGTCACTCTTATTATATTGTTTTTCCTAGAGCTGATAATGGACTAAAACCGAGGTCGAAACTTCGGTACAAAATTAAATAACTATTCTTTTTTATGTATTTTTTTCACTGACAGCACTCCCAACCAATCTTTTCCTACTTCTCTTGATCAGTTCGCTTTTTGACTTTGATGAGATCGATTGAAGTTACAGTTCATGCTTGTGATGTTTCCAGACACGCGATTCCCTTCTGGTCTATATCGTTATTGAGTTAAGAATTTGTCGACTTACGTTTTTAACATATCCATTATGCATTGATGACTGATTATGAAATTGATGTCGAATTAAATATCGCGAAGAACCATTAAAAAAACGAAGAACCATAACACCTGCTCCCTAGATGTTATGGTTCTTCGTTTTTTTCTTATTTTATCATCGATTTATTCGTTTTCATGATTCTTCAGATTGTATTAATCTGTTAGTATGTAAAAAAAAGATCTTCCGCAATAGATGGGATCCGCAGCCATCGTTCATGCTTGATTTCGAATCTGCTATTATTCAAATGAAACATTCAATCGCAATTTATCATATTTAATTAGCGATGAGCTGCTGGGTTGATATAACTAAAATTCACCTTCATGGCGAGGAACGAACGAAGGGCAGAGCGACCTCCCTCCATCTCAACACTATTAATCATCAGAGAGAGAAGAGCCGCTAGCTGACCATGTCCCAGCTCCAAGATGAAATTCCTCGAACCGCATCCAATCAGTTGTGTATGCCACACGAGTGCCATGGGCAGAATTTAATACCTTAATAGTTGGGAGAGCGCGAATTATCAGATGTCCCTCCTCTTTAAAAAAATTAGGTGAAATAAATCAGGCTTTTTCCTCATCACACTTTTCCTAACAACTATTTTCTTTCGGGCGCTGAAAAACCTTATCTCGGATTTTCCTGGAGTGTTATGTAACAATCCCTTGCCTCTTTCTAGCTTCCTCAATGATCATTCCTCGATCGAGAAATGAGCTTTTTAAATTGGTGATTTATTTTTATCAGTATTTTTAAAATTGAAAATAAACATTAATGCAAAATACTTTCTGATTCAGCGTCTTACCCCGGTGAGCCCGGGCCTCGGACAAAATAATAATATTGTATTTCATGTGTTTTGTTTCTGCCAATAATATTGTTATATGGATTAATACATTACGAAAACGAAACTTAGTACTACATTATAACAGACGATGTTTATTGTTTTACATAAAATACAGCATAGTTTTTTAAAGATACTACTTAATAATGATAGAATTATTTCATAGAAATTACTTAATGTTTTCATAGTAACACTGGTAGAGCTGCAACTGTTTTTTTTTTATTTACAACACTGTTCTTGCCTTCTTTTCTGCAAAAGTTTAAATATTCGAGTAAAAATTATATGTTCTTGATAACCTATACTCAATATACATTTTCTTTTCTCTTTAAACTATAAACTACACTATAAATGCATATTAATTGGAGTACACTGTCAGAGTATGATCAAAGTATTTTTTTTTTATTCGCATATATATTATTTCAACAAATAACTTTTCGCTGAATCCCCGGAATCCTCCCTGCCCACTCCTGTCTCAGGCCCACCTGTCTCGATTGTCTCTTTTTCTCGCAACGCCCTTCAGTCTACCTAACCTATAGATAAATGATATTTAAAACCATACAACGATTTGGTTGTAGAGTCCTGTTTTTGTATGAACTGAACGAGCAGATTTCCTTGCTAAAAATAACAACTGTTAATCTGTTGCAACTGTTGTTGGCTTAATAAATGAATCAAAAGAGAACAAGTATTGAAAGAATGTTGAGGACCGCACGAGCAATACAAAGCTAATAATACACTATGCACGACTATACACGAGGCACTCATTTTTCAACAAACAACTCTTAAATTGAATTACCCTTAAATTGAATTGAATCCCCGGAAGCCCAGGCCAAAGAGATTCTATAAAGGCCAAATCTAATCTATAAAAACATATACAATAAAAAAACATTAGACAAATAAAATCCAACTAAGTAAAACTATTTATATAGTATATAATAGTTTATATAGTTTACTAATTAGTTAATTAAATTAAAGAAATGACAGGAAACTGATACGTTAGAAAAATGTGATATTAGAAACTCTGAAACAGCAAATTAAACGATATTTTTGAAAAGTATAGCCAAATAAAAAAGTAACACTAAAAAGGTGAGTTCAGTGACTTCATCAAGGTATTTTTATAACTATTTTTACAATTGCGCCCTAAAGAGGCATGTAACTCATATGTGACAAGATAACGGTCTGAGTTTTTCTGTAAACTCTCTATAATGGAAATTCTCTTTTCCGTATGACAGGAACCAGCTTATCCGGTTGTTTTGAGTTTTAGCGTGGCGTACATAAATAAGGTGGGTATAGCGGTCCGCTCATTTGATTGATTTCTTATTCTTCTTAGTTCCTGATTGGTACGTTTCTATTTATTTTATCATAAATAGCATAAATATAACAAACTTATCTTTCGTACGCGTGAGTGTATTAACAAATAGTTGTAAATGTTCTATTGCTTTATATTTTAAAAATAACATATTAAAACCAATCCAGGTTTGCAAACCTAATAAATGAAATCATCAAATGAATATACTGAATAATGGAGTTTTCCAAAATGCCAGGAGATTATTCTGATGAAAGAAGTTGAAGAATTTAAACAGTTTTCAGAAGCCTGCAAAAGATATTTAATTTAAAATAAATAAACCAGTTCACAAGGTTTTAGGCCTGCTATGTATTCAAATTGAATCGTGAAAATTGTAATTGTCTTCCGGTGGTTTTATTAAATTAAGAAAGTAGAACCGAGCTTAAAAGTTCTGACTTAATTCATATCTTTTAGGGGGCGCGTCTTAAGTAAGTCTCCCGACTAATAACGTTCTCTGTTTATTTTCCTAACGCTCATGAATTTTAGGATGAAAAAAAAAAAATAAGAAAGTACTGTATGTCTCTAGTCCGATGATATCATGGATAATAAGCAATGAAAACGTTTATTTATATAATATAAGCATTTATTACTTTTGATAACTATAGTAAAATAGACTTCATTTACAACAAGAAACGCATGCCAAAACATAAGAAATAGAACTACCGACTTCCGAACCTCACTGTAGCTCCTATATGATCAGAATTAGTTAAAATACTAAATATTATAATAAATAATTTAGAGATATTCAAAGAAGCGTGTACCTCACTCGGATGAATTTCTGACACTTGTTTTGATGAAATCTGTTTTATTAAATGTGACCTAACCAATTTAGATGACAAATACTTCAAAGAAATAAATAATAAAAAATAAGATAAATATATTTGACCTCCTGCAATCCAAACATTTTTAAACCATTTTTTTTTCATTGGGGACTTAAAAGGAGTGAATTCTCGAGAAAAAAAGTTAATCATTTACTACCTCTACCTTGGGTAGTTGAAGCAGGAAAATTTATCTAAATTTCATAATTTAAAGAATGATAAGAAAATTTAAATGATTGATCAGAAATATTATAAATTTTGTTTCACCAACTATTTCGAAATAAAAGGTCCAGGATAAGGCACTGGAGTTTCAACTCCAGGGCACGAGTTTGAATCCGACTGTGGCAGATAATTATTTATTATTTTATATTAGCAGTGGATCGCCTCTGGATTCAGGTAAACCTAGCCTCTGTAAAGTGGGTAGGCCCTATCTTGTATTCGAGGAAAAAGATCACCTTGCGTTACCGTCAGTCAAGAATCACTTATTAAGCCTCATTCTTAATAAATTATTGTTCATTTACATTTTATTGTAAATTATGGATACGATCATATGAAAGGCAATTAAATTATATAAAAAACAAAAAAAGAATCATCGAAATCGAACAAGTATAAGCTAAATTGTAAAATCTTTAACAATAAACCTCTTGGCTCTAACGATAAACGGCAATCTCCTTAAAGTCCTTTAACTTTTCAAGTATGTAGTATATCAACGAGAAAATTCAGTGGAAAAAGTTTTAGCGAAAACAATATTAAATTTGCGCATAACTCAAAAAGTAAGCATTTTATGGTAAATTGGGATGATGAATCATATGAAAAATAATTAAATTCTCTTAAAATAAAAAAATAAAAAATCTACATCGGACCAGTATTAGCAAAGATAGAACGTATATAATAACGGCTACAAAATCCTAGATGGAAAGCAGAGCGCATCCGAAGAAGACAGGTGCGACTGAACTTCCTTCACCAAACCACCAACTTGTCAATAATGCACTCTGTAATAAAGTAATCTAATAATAAAAATGCTGCAAATAATTACACAATGGTTTATTATTTACACTTAGTAATATTTCAAAAATATCTATTATGTCCAAGTAAAAATAATTAAGCAGTAGGCACTAAAGGAAAAGAAATTTGAAGCTTGTCCCAAGATGATCGCCGTGAGAGTACCGAACTGAGAGTGTAAAGAAAAACTGTCAATACAAGTAGGATGTGATGGTTAGGACATGTAATCATTGGGTAGAATGATACAGGAAATGACAGAGGAAATATTTGATATTCACTTCAGTAGGAAAAAAAAAAGGAAAGACTAAGTGCAGAGATAATCCAAGGAAGGATAAGGCAGAGAGATATGAAAGAGTTAGTAGCCCAGTAGATAAGTCAGAAGGCCTAGGGCCACGATGATCAGCCGCGCCGGAGTATTAGTCTATGAAGTTCATTACGCTATATCTCAGCTAATACTGGTCCGATTAAATGACTTTTTTTCCCTTTTGTATAGAATTTCATCAGCTTTCGTTTAAATACAATAAAAGCACCAAGATAGCGATTTTATTATTTTTATTTTTTTGTTAGTTTTGTTTTTATTTTAATGGCTTGTTAAGCTGATTCCAAAACAGCTTACATTTCTCCTCTAGCTTTATAAATGGCCGAGTTATGGGCATACAAGATCTTTAACCGGCAATTATATAGATTTTTTGTTTTTCATTTTTTTTTTTTTTTTTTTTTAATGCCTTATACTGATTCCAAAACACATTACGTATCCCCTCTATCATTATAAATGCCCGAGTTATGGGCTTATAAGTTCTCTAATAGGCCACCATATTGAAACAAACAGACGGATGGCAATATAGAGTTCCGAGGATCATGCTGTGACATTGGTACCGAATCTCAAGAAAGTCGGTCCAGCAGTCCCGGAGAAAAGCCGCGGATGGATACTAAGGACGGCGGACGGACTGATTTTTTTTTATTCGATATTTGGATTCTACCTATCTTGAAACGTAAAATCCAAATTTTGAGGGGAGATTACAAAATTTTTTTCTTTGGTCGATTCCAAAGGTCTATTATTGAAAATAGACCAAAAATTATAAATTAACTTAATATTTTCTACTTTTATATTATTAAATAGAAATAAAATGTTTTAATGTAATTTCCATGGAAATTGAACCGAAGCTTTTAAAATATATCTTCAGCTTGACAAACCAAAAATATATAGTGTCTGAAATGGCTTTAAAACTAGTCTATTATACTTTTGTGAGATATGACTTGAAGAAATTCACTCTGCTGAGTTTATTTCAAGTAGTGTTTATGTGAACCCTTTAAAATTATGTTAAAAAGAGTATTATTATAGGATGGTGAGAGAAAGTTGTGTGATGCTCGCACCGCACCAGATTTTTGTTGTTCATTTTCACTATTTTAAAATTATTTATATTAACCAATTACACTGTTTTTCTTTTAATCTGAATTTTTGTTTATTAAACTTTTTTTTAACCTAAAAGGGAACTTTTAAAAGTAGAAAAAAAGACTCGGAAGTTCTTAATTGAAAATTACTCGGGTTGGGCGGGACATCAGCTGTCCAAGTTAGGTAATTACCCCTCCTAGCTTTTTATGTCGTTCTGGTGAGTCCTGTTTCCTACCAAGGAAAATGTTTAGCAGAATACAACCTAACTTCTAAAATAATCTTTTCTTGCTGATCCTCATTAATTTTATGTTACACGAATTTATTTCGGTGGATAAACTTAATTAGGTCATTCATCTTGACTTAACAAAACTAAGGTATAAAATTAAAATGCGGAGAAATATAGTACCTTTTGCAATATTTATAAATATTAGATGGGGTGTTTTCTTGTCATTATAATATAATATCATGTTATGAAAATTGTCTCTCGCGTCAAAGTTAGTTGGATATTAAAAAATTCCCATAAATATAACACTGATATAAAATTTGGTCTGTGTAAGTCAAGCCTGTCGTCAAGGGGAGGCTGGCAAAATACAGGGGGCCCAACAAGGATCAACGAAAAAAATAAATAATAAAGTCAAAACGTTTTTTAAATAAATATATGGGCCAATCCATTTGAAATCACCCAGTCTAAATAAATTTTGTTGCTAGACATTTTTTATTTTGATAATTTTTTTACCAGTTATTTCCCATCATTTGGTGTACTTTTTTTTTTGTTTTGCGGTCATTTTAAATTTGCTTCGCAGCTGAAAACAAGATTTGAGAAAATTTCTCTTACTCTGTTAATTTTGCATATATCAAAACAAAACAAAAAATAACATTATAATAATGATTCGCTCGACATTTTTTGTCTCCACAACACTAAAAAAATTCACGAAGATTGACATAAAACAAGACTATTAGCCCTGTAGAAGTGTATTAAGGAAGAGAAACTCGAGTTTGATTAATTTTCTTGCGCATCTTGTCATTGTACTGATGGCTGTTATAATTTCAAACTTGAAATCATTGTCGTTCTGTTATATGAATTTTGAAATATGGCCAAAAGTAATTTTCTGCAACATTTCAAGCGGAAACTCCCAAAAAGGGACAAAGTGAAAAATTATGAAACTGATACAATTTATGCCTCTATATGATAAAAACACATGGCATAAATTTGATGGCTGAGATTCAACTGGTTCCAGATTTATAATGCATCAAACATTGCTGATATACCCGAGTTAGTATTTGTATAAGTGATCACCTCATACATGACACAAGGCAAGAAGGAAGCTATCATGAATAAGAGTTGTTGTAAATAAAAAATAATTCCAGCTCTACTAGTATTTTAATAAACACTGTTATCAAATAATTATTAATAAATTATACTAGCATTATAAAGTAAAAAAAAAAAAAATTAGGTAAAATGTTTTTTTGAAAAAAACTATTTGTTGTATTTTATGTTTTATTAAATCTTATTATCATAATCTAGTAGTAAATCTCGTTTTCAATAATTCTTACAATCCATATTAGTATTATTAACAAAAATAAAATACGTGAGATGACCCGCTTTATTATTTTGACCAGAGACCGTGCTAAGCTGACGGTATCCCACCTTACTTCTCCAACCGCGGGACATAATGCACTATGTACATAATAAGTAAATCATAAATAATAATGCACTATGCATTATGTACTTGTACTTGAACCCAGCTGATTTTTTAAAAATGTTTTTAAATATTAAAGCTACTAAAGAATTCTGCTAAATATACTCACTAAATATCGATAATTATTATTCTATAGGTGTTAGTATAAAGTTCAACATTTTGAAGTTTGTTGGAATATTCCAAATAAAACCTTTTGCCTCATTAGTAACATTTAATAACTAGCTCAGAGCTCAGAGTTTAAACAATACGGGCATAATAAAAACAACAATCTTACTATTAAGTTATATTATCGAATTCAGTCCTCACATAATAATTTGTCTCTTGGTACATACATATAGTACATCTCACATCACCAAACTAACCTTACAGAAGAATGAGAGGAGGCATTCAATTATTTTTATCTGATCAATCATATCATGAAAATGAAATAAAATATTATCTGTGATCAACTACAGTATTACTTTTGTTCATATCCATTGGGATTCTAAATTATTTTATAAACTTAATCAATTAAGATTGCAAATTATTTATTTTTTTATTATTATTATTTTTAAATCTTGTACTATATATTCGCATCTGACTGATAGAAGATTGACAATAAGTTAATGTGATGGATATAAAAGATATACATGATAGGCATGTGGAAAGATAGTACCCAGCATCACCTCTTCCCGGTCTTGAATTACTCCTTTAATTCAGGAAAAGAGATCTCTCATCTAGCTCCATTTTAGCTTTCCCTTAAGGGTCAGCCGTAGCCTTATTGTCTATCAGTATGATGTGGTAACCGTTAAGGTTATTATGAAAATGGGAATAAAGAGTACGTATGAGTTATTTGATGGTTGTAAGTTCTTGTAACCTGAGAAATTATTGACATTATTAATCCCACCAATACATTTATTAATAAAAACTTATTTATATAGTCAATAAATTATTTATTTTTTATGCATAAGGCTTTCTAATGAGGATCTTAGATGAGATTCTTTAATGTAAAAAGGTTTCTGTAGGTCATCAGGTCCACCCTATTTATATTTATGATCAATAACAAATATAAAGAGGGTGGACCTAATGACCCTAAGAAAGTTTTAAGAATAAAAATATATTGACTGTATAAATAAGTTATTATTAATGAATATATCTTGGGATTAATAAGGTCTATTATTTATTAATCTAAATTGATTAATTTTTTTTAAATTATCGTAAATTGTGAAATTATTTTTTAGTTTATAGAAATATGATTAAGAACACAAAATCACACCGATGCATACATAGTGTATATCTCACATAAATAGCCTAATACAAATCAACCAAACATTGAATTGCCTACTAAAACTATAAAGAAGATAAAATCATATTCTTCTTGTCTTCTTTGTCTTAATTGCTTTGGAAGCCTACACAATTTAATAAATAAAGGTAAATCTAAAACTTCCCTTATTAACCATCGTTTCAAGGAAAGCCATCCCCATTTTCAATACTTTGATTTTATAATTGAATCCCTTCCTGTAGTCATTTTAAGCAATAAAATATTTTTTATTTTCTTATAACATTTATTACACTTCCAGGAGATTAGGTTACAGTAATTGTTCGTCAATGGTCTTTTTCCACATTAAACATTATTTTCTACGAATACCTAACTATAAATATGTGATCTTTTAATTTTTGTTTGTTTTAAAATGGAATAAAATGCTTTAAATTATATTTAAATTACAGGAACACGTTCAGTGCGGTTGTGATCACCCTAACTTGAAGTAGTCTGTCAGCGTTTTGATAAAAAACTCACTTCACTTCATTTTAAATCAGAATTTCTGAAGGACTACAAAAATGCAGCACGATTTGCCATAACTTATACAGGTGATACAACTTCACAGATAAACATTCTTGATAAAACTGAGGGTGTGAAGGAATTTGAAATAAAATATAGCCTGCGAATTTTACTCCTTAAAATTATTATTTCAGTCAAGAGTATTTTTTTAAATTTAATATATTTTTTTTACATTTTATCTCATATGATTTTGTTTCTTTCCTTAATAAATATATCATATAGCTGAGGATGTAATCCTGCATAACAATGTGATTGGAAGTTGAGCAGAAGTTGAGGTGGGGGCCTGGACCGACTGCAGGTGACACTCCCCAGATGTTCATGTAGTTCCTCTCTAATCCTGTTATTCCTGACAAAGCCTCTCAGCACCCCGTCCTTGCTGCTAATTCACAATCTAGTCGAAGGTAAACCAATCTCATATAACAACCTTAATGAGCGAAATTTCTCATATCTGCAATGGTCAAATGAATCATAATCATTTTTTAAAGTAACGTTCACGAAATCTCTATGGAAAACATAGTTGCATTATTTTATTATCTTTAAACAGTTTGGTAGCAACATATATAACTGTTAACCATCATAGCCTACTTAATATCTAATGCACTGGACTCCTAAATATCGGGCTCTGGTTCGAGTCCGGCTGTGGAAGATAAACTATTCATTCTGTTATATCAGTCGTGGAACGCCCCTGGGGTTGAGAGATACTCCCGGGGCCATACCCAACCCTAACTCAGTCTCCAATGGATTTCAATGCCAGTGACGAGGCTGGTAGAGGAATGTAAATATTTTACGTAGGTATGGAATATGGTTTAAGATAATTAAGTTGATTTTAACTTGATTGTAATTTTCTTTATCCTAATTATTTAGCCATAACTTAATTTATATTATTTGTTATATATCTATTTTATTATTATTACCTGACTACAGCGAAGTGTAGTGAGATATTAAAGTTATCGGACTCTTAGAGTAAGGGTCTCTGTCGCTTTCACACTGCTCTCCTTCCTATGAGCAGGGCCATAGGGTCTTGGCAATAGAAGCGCCCTCAACTTTACTACTTTTCCAGGAGCTCGCTGTATGCATCCCAGTAGTCATGAGATCGAACTGCACAAAGTCAGGAGGATGTATATAACACAGATTTGGCGTTTGAAGATAATGTAGCGATTACTGGAATAACAACCAATGCGCTCCTTGGAGTATTCGAGGATTGCAAAGAAACTGCTACGGAAATAGGACAAGTAATTAATACTGAAAAATCTAAATATATGATAACAATCAAATAAGAAAGAGGGAACAAGTATATCGAGGGGACTGGATACCACTTCGATAGAGTATCACAGTTTAGGATCACTGCGGATAATAATATTAGAGAAGTAATTTAGGCAAGGATAACAACTAGTGATAGGTGCTATTGGTCCCTAATGGAAATATTTTGAAATCGGGATACATCCAGAGTCCTCAAAATAAGAGTTTACCGTACGGTCCTGCAAGTTTTAATATACGGAGCGAGTCCTGGTCTTCACGATGAAAGGCTGCTAATGATCGAATGAGGAATCCTTTGAAAATCCTATGGTTCTACTAAAGAAGGAGAACTTTGGCGGATGAAGGCATAACTGAGAAACTTATATGAAACTTCCGATATTGTTTCCATCATAAAGGGGGACAGAATAACATGGAACAAAGAGTGGAACGTGATATCCTTCCTAAGATTACTATGGAGGGACACCCGGTTGAAAGATAAAGCAGAAGTAGCCCGTGACTTCATTGGCTACAGGATGTGGAGGACGGTCTTTGGGTGTGAGAGGTGGAGAGGGGCATCCGAGGAAAGGTCTGAGCTGAGCAGGGTTGCAGAAGAGAAAAGGCCCTGCAAGGACTATGGCGCCATTGGATGATGATGATGATGATAATGATGATGATGATGTATGTATTTCCAAATCTGCTATGGCCTTTTCATTTCTGACCATCTCTGGCCTTTTCCAATCCCGCCGCCTCTCTCTTCGTCACCCTTTTCAAGAGTTTCTTGTCTTGAAGGACCACCTTAGAAACATCCTTTGGCGACGTTCAATTTTTCTTTTCAGTCTTCCTTTCCCACAGGAGCGACTCCAAGTTTTCTTTCTGCACCTTTAGTCAATTAATCTTTAGAATGGCCTTAGTCGCTATGGCCTCCATCTCGAAAAACGCCCCTCTTATTAATTTTCTTGCATGATCTGACAATTTGACTCCTCCAAGCCAGACCTCAAATTCAATAATGATCGTCTGGGCATCTTTTATCATATCCTCTGCCCGTTAATTAAAGTTAGTTTGTGAGCCTTTTGGAATAACGCTTACTTCAGGAGGTCTTTTAGGCTGTATTGTCTCCTGAGGCGATACCGAGAGCAGCCTTTTCTCTTCTCTTCCCAATTCACTAGGCTACACTACTACTTCAGCTTTTTCATCAGTTTATTCGGCTCCCCGTTTGTTAATATCCATTGATATCCCTGCAATCTCTCGTCCAATCAGCTCGAAATTTTACAAAAATACACACGAACACCAATCTCTTCTATTTATAACTCTCTTATCACTTTGAACCACGAGCAACTCCTCGTCGTCACCGTTAGGGGGTAACTAGGCATTTTCAATTCATCTACTCTTTTTTTCTTACATACTTTCATTTTTCTTTATCCCTTTATATTTCAACACTCCATTTCCCATGCTTCTTATTACACTACGCATTTACAAATTTTGAGGAAAGTTACAACCTTATTTCTCACAATTATTCAGTAATAATAATATTTTTTTATGTTACTGATACAGAAGCAATGACACGGGCTTTGATAAAGTGAACATGCGGTATTTCCAATCTTTACAAAATTCTGTTCGGAAGGGGAGAGGGAGCAGAGCCACAACGATATCCAATCAGCGACGACTTCACCGTTATCCGGCGGCCCTGATTGCTATTTAACAGTGATTGCGAAACCTCTATTACACCGGAAAGCAGCCTAATCTCATACCGCCATCATTCACGAATTAGGAACACCTCTTCTCATCCCCTATCAGTTACAAATTTCCAATGAGAGCACGTACAATTTTCATCGGTGGGTTCAATAAATCTATTTGATACATTAATGACCTAATAGCAAAAAAACTGAAAAGAAGTTTGTTATAGGCAATGTTGACCATCACATAAGGTATGCTGTTTTTGCACTATTTCCCCATCCTTTCTTATTTATTGCAAAATTTGATATACCCATAACGTTTTAAGATACGTAGAATCCTTAAATCGATTAAAAAAAAAAATCCGTCCGCCGTCCGCGACTTTTCTCAAAGACTCCGGGACAGATATTCTTTAGATTTGGCACCAAAGCCATTGGTTACCCCAGGATGATCCACAGTGGGACGATTCGTCTATCTAGGCGGAAATAGTTTACATAAAACATATACATAATACATACTGGCATCATGAAAACAACAAACTACATAAGGCATTTACAAATGATTAATTTATTGAAGCGAATTCCAACAGAATAACACAAGCATAAACATGACAAATCCATCATCATGTGGAATCAGTTGATTTCCACAACTCGTTGTGAAAGCAATAAAATCAATAATTAATTTTTTTTCTGAATTTATGTTACATCAGGGAATGGAAGACGATCCAGCAAGTAAGTTTTTATCAGTGTTTGAGTTTTCAAATGTAGATTCATTAAGGAGTACTCTTCTTTATTTCGAATTGTTGGTAAGGTACAATTTATAATTATAAAAAAAAAATAGGATTACTAAAAACTTCCGCCAAGATATTTTCACTGAATATAGTCGATATTACATAGAAATAAGTTATTCATGAAGTAATTGCTAATATCTGCTAGTCTGGGTGTACGGTTTCTTTTCATGTATTAATCTCTCAATATCGATTCAATATTTTTAAGAACAGGTAGGAGTACGGAGATATGAAAGAGATTCATACAAATATTGTGTTAGTTTTTATTAGAACAAAGAACGGAAAGCCCCGAAGTGATAATTAAACGCTATTTAGCAGAAATTATGCCTGACGTTTTTTAAATTATGTTCTGAGTTCGACCATTACCGGCTTTGATAAGGATCTTCTCCATAACTTTTAAGCACAATTTCATCTGGATAAGATATTAACATTGACAATTTTTAAGATTTCATAAATGAAAGAATAGTACATTAGTTTATATTCGTGGTATAATATACCAGTAGCTAAGCATAAGCTTTAGATTTATGGCTCTGAAATTATCAACTAATGTGTACTACCTTTTTATTGATATGCTTTCCAAAGAAGCTCAAGAAGCCCGAAAACGAGATGCAAGGGGTTTTAGAGAGTTTCACACAAGAAAATATTCACGGTTCTCGATCGACAAAAATTTGGAAATATGTTATTACTGACATCATACCCTCTCATAAAAACCTTTTGTGGTACACCAAGAAAATCCAGGAAATCATTATCTAAAAGGGTACTTCAATTGTTAAAACCTCGATATGTTGACAATACCATGAACATGATGAATTTTGAAGGTGAGTCCAGCATAGATTCAAATCCTTCAGATTTGGATCAATCATAATGATCATCAATTCAATTATTTCTTTTTGATAATTTGATTGTGCTATTTATTATTTTATATTTTTTTTGTAATTGAACTTAACTTTTGTAATGTTCAAATCATTTTGTAAACTTAGTATAAGACAAAAATGACTCAAGTGGTTGAAGATTCTATTTCATTTTTTTATTATAATTTTATTTGCCTTCGTGGACCACGTTTATTCAACTGTCTCATCGTGCTTTGATACTTTTTAATTTTCTTCTTTTTTTTTCCAGTATTCTCGCATTCGTCTTCTATGGGCCTCTCTTCTTTCATAATTCCACTTCTTGCCGTTTGTCAACTTAGGTCTATCTTGGAATCTTTGGTATGTTCGAAGTTTCCTTTGCAGAGAAGCATATTATTCCTGAATGACTTTCTGCGTAATCCCTATTTCTTGGAGGTCTTTTTCAACTTCGGTGAACAAGGGTCCTTTGGTTTTCTTAGGAAAAGATTCGGATAGTGAGTCTCTGCGAGTTCATACGCGCTATTTGGCCATAGAATCTAATTCTTCTTTTTCGAAAACTGCCTGTTATCCTTTCTACATGCAGGCACAGTCCTTTGCTATGCCGTCTCCTGTACTCGCCATTTTCACTGATTGGTCCAAAGGTCTTTCTCAGGATTTTTCTTTCTTTTCTTTCTAACTTTTCAATCAGACCTTTCCTATTCAATGCAAGGCAGTCTGCTACGTAGAGGATCTCTGAACGAATAATATCTAAGTTTCACGTAGAAGGACACTGATCTTTTGTTGTAAACCTCTTTAGTTAGCTAGTATGCTACTTCCATTTTGTTGGTCCTTGAGGTGAATGCTTCTTTCTCAGAGTTGTTACACTATCCATTCGCCCAAGTACTTAAACTTTTCCGCCCGCTTGATTTTCTCCTATCCCACAGTTAACGGAGTTAAAGGAGATTTGGATTAATACAATTTTGTAGTCTATGCAATTTATCTATATTATTCTATTTCATTTTTGTATTATAAATTTATTTTTATTATTAATTTCATTTTTTTATTATAATTTTGATATTATCTTCAAATCCCCAAATTATATGTTTTGTTAAAAAAATTGTGTTAGGTTTTATTTATTAATTTATTCCTATGTACTGTCTCTTATGGATAAGTCATAATGTCATGGTAATCGATGATCATAAATGAGTACTCCCGTTTCTTATTTGCTTTGCATCCCCGACATGACTGCAAGTACTGTAATAGAAAATTTTTGTGATCTATTTAGACGATATACCATCATTCATCCAATCAGACAAGGCTTCTACATTTATGTCTTACAAACTAAAAATATTTCTCCATTCTAGAGGAATAGCTATGTGTCGCACAACACCGTATAACCTCCTATGCATAACCTCCTATGTATAACCTCCTAGGCAACGGCTAGATAGAACGGTTGATTAGAACACTTTGGCAAACCATATCTCTCACCTTGAGTGCCAGAAATTCACAACTCTCTCAATGGGAAAGAGTTCTGAATGACTCCTTTCGCTGTGTAAGATCTTTGTTGTGCACTGCTACGAATGTTACAACACACGAGTGGATGTTTATTCATAGCAGAAAATCGTCAAATAGATTATCCGTGCCATCATGGCTTATGACTCCGGGAAAAGTGTTTTTGAAACACTACGATACATTAGACAAAAAGTCCGTTATTGATGAAGTAGATCTTTTGGAAGCTGGTCCGAATTATGCCGTAGTGCGACTGAAAACGGAAATGAAGCTACTAGATGCCTCCGCCACCTAGCTCCTAGTGGGGACAGTGAACATGTACTTAGAACATCTGAATTTAATAGTCCAAACCTTAGCAGGAATACTCCGATGGGAATAGCTACCACACTACCATCATAGGAGAAGAGGACAGGCAGCAAATAGTTGAAACTACAACACAAGAAATCATTCATGATCAAGAATTATCAGAAAAGGAAAATAATGATCAAGTAGAAACTTCATCTAGACTTCTGGAGAATGTGGTGAATAATAATTAATTCCCATATTATTATATGAACTGAATTGTAAGTTAAATATGTTAATATGTGTAGTACTGTTTTAAGATTAATAAAACCTTGCATAGTAAAAAGGCCTTCATTTTATACCACCATCCGTCGATTTTTTTTTTTTTTTGTAAAGATAATATCAGAATATGTTGTAAATTAACTCATTAGTAAATATATTCATTCAAAGTCATACGTTGGATTGGATTTTGACAGCCTATCACTCCACAGAAGTAGATTTTTTACGAAAATCTATGTTTGTATGTATATATATATATATATATATATATATATATATATATATATATATATATTGTGTGTGTTTTTTATAGGGAGCTTAGTGTTTATTTAAAGTTGATTAAATCTTTTGTAGAGGAAAATAAGGTAAACTTTAACTCACAACATGAAACTGAAATTATAATTTGAAAAATGTTAGTTATATTTACATAGTTTCTGAATTTAGACTATGCTAAGTAAGACTGTTATAAGGGAACAGACATAGTTAAAACTCAATGTATACGACAATTGGGAGATATTTGATATAGCAAATCTAGTGGGGTTATGCTCACTGGTCCAAAGACTGGACTTAAGAGCTGAAGATCCGGGGTGTTCCATATTCAGAAGGATCGGGTTACCGGGAGCTGTCCTCGCAGATTAGTCCTCCTGTCCTCAACGCTCTACCTTCTCTGCCAATCCGTTTCGCCATCTCAACATGGCCTTTGTTTAGGTATACGGTTCGTCCGAATGTTGCTGAGGAGAGATACGTCAAAGAAAGTTAATTATTTATAGCCAATACCAACAAAAACACAACATAAATTTCATATTTCATAATAATAGGTGATCTGTTAAACTTTTGAATTAATTTGTTAGTAACTGAACTCGGCATACTGACATAATCATCTCAACCATTAACAATACATACGCAACCTCTACAAAGCATTGCTCTACACAATGCTACATAAAACAAGCTCGACATACATGACATCCTGACCACATCACAACCTTGTATAGCTGTTGGTAAAGAAACATTACTTAACAACTACTGAAACTGAAGACCCATCGAGTCGTAATGCTATGGGCATTTTTTTTACCTGATCGAAAATAGTGTCAAAATTACATGAAGGATTCGCTCTGCAGAAATATGAAAAGAAAAGCAGATCAACATTCTAAAGAAAAAAATATATAATGCCTACGACAATTGTAGAATATAAAATTGCATCAATTTTTGGAAGAGCAGGTCGATAAAGTTTATATTACAAATATTAACGTCAAAAAATGAAATGAAATGATTGCTGTTGCTTTTTAAATATCAACTGGTTTTAAAGCACGAGTAAAACTGAATTATTGTTACTCCGACATTCCACGTGCAGTAAAGAAATCTCAATTTTTTTTTTGTTTCTGGAAGGTAACGGGTTAATTAAAATTTAATATTAGTACAAAAAAATAACGACTCCATGAGATTTTTTTTCTATTGAAAGTGCTAAAATCTGCCAACTTTTGGCGATAAATAATTGTTTAACTTTAAATGACTAAAATAAAAATAAAACGGAAGATCTATTCTAGTAAATGTATTTCAAACTATTCATACTATTCACATTTATGGAGTTCTAGACGAGGAAAAAATAAACAAAATATTTAATTTTTTTTCTTATTCTTTTATTTCATTTTAGATGTATTTTACAAAATGACATAAAATTTCTTATAATTGACGATTGAACATGTACTACAAAATAATTTACAGGTACTTAGATAACAAGTAGGCCATACTTTTTACTTTTATTTTGTTAAACACTATAAAGAGTTTTACTTTTAATTTTAATAAAAAAAATAATCTTTGAACTATTCTGTATAAATATTGCGTGACTCACTGAGGGAAATAATTTCCCCGGCTGAGGGTTTAAGGCCACACTTCTTCCCTGGCGGAAGGGGAAAGATTATATGATAAGCCGTGGAAGGAAATCGAATCCGATGTAAAAGCCCTTTCCATAAAATGTATTTATCCTGAAATGCGCATTCTGTTTTCCCGGAGATATTTTTCTTTCTCTGCCTTCTTTTTTTTCAAGGCATTATTTTAAATTTTGCCGTAACCCCGTGGGTTCTCTTGGCTATCTCTCACTTCACCCCGTTCCTTACTTCTCCATTCGAATAAAAGAATACTTGAGAAGAAATGTTTAAAACTCCAATGTCTAAGAAGGTACGTTTCGATTGCCAACTTCTTTCGACCAGACTTTCATTAAATGCTTTTTAGATGATGGGTTTAACCGGGTACTTTTTAAAAACAATATTTAATTATCTTCATAACCATAATAATCTTATGAATAGTTTCAGAATTGATACTTATTTCTTTAATGAGTAGCACTGTTCGGATTGACCCTGAAAGATACCCGTCACGTTTCCCAGGCCCAGCAAAAGTATTATTTGGTGGGCAGCGGAAGCAGTACATGTGGAAGGGGGAGAGGAGAGGGGCTGAGATACCACATATGTGTTTCATGAACATTACACTACGAGGCCCTGTCAAATTCAAGTCGCCTATTCTTTCACACAGCGAGCAACATTTTCCTAATAATTGTACGTCTGAGAGACGTAAAAAGTGTCATTAACATAAATGTTCGTGTGCTTCTGGGACGTAACCGGTTTACTAGGTGGAAATGCTTTTGCGCCTCATAGGTGTAAAAGGTATATTACACGCACGATGGAGATTATTTTTATTCTGATTTTTTTTATTTTAGGATGGGTGAAATTTGCATTGTCATATCGGTTTGAAAACACAAAAAGATGCTGCAATAGCAAAGGGACAGTTAGAATGTTTTAGGATATTTTTGTCAGCAGATATATTTAAAATAATTTGGAAATATACAAAAGAATGAATGTTTCTTCAGAGACTTTAACTTTCAGATTCTAAATAAATGGAGCCAGCATACAGGAATGTTCGCTGAAGAACAGTTATCAGCATTTTTTGTAATGTTCATGTTTTCTGCTGCGACTAAGCAAAGCCACATTATTAAATATTAAATTACTATGTCATATTGAAAGAATCTTTAAATATATATTTTATTCATAGGGTTATTTTTTATAAGGAATTAAAAAATCCGTCTTCCTCTCATTTTTATTTTTCCTAATAATATTTTGTTAACTATTGGTTAAAAATGTTGATAAAATGAAAGCTGCAATAGTAAAATATTAATGTTTATTTTGTATCAATATGGGCTCACTCACTCGGTTTCAGCATCATTAATCTAGTATGTTCTATGTTGTTTGATTGGCGGGTTTTTTGTTATTTCTTAAATACCTGACACGTCTGTCAGAATGAAAAAAACTTTTGAATTTTGACAAAATGATTCTGGCAATAAACTATGCCAAAGTAACATTCGGCATAATGAAAGACCCAGATTTTAAAAAATCTAAAACTGCAATATGCATTTGGATAGATTATTATATTTAAGTCTTTCATATGGTTCATTGTATAACAATGAAACGAATATAGATTTTAGGATCACAATGAAAAATGCTTTTCCAGGTTACATTTATTTAAAAAAAAAAATTAGAAGAAATAAATGGAAGGTTATAAAGCTATAAATCTATTAAATTCTAAAAAAAAAATTACTGGTTACATTTATTTAAAAAAAAAAATTTGAAGAAATAAATGGAAGGTTATAAAGCTATAAATCTATTAAATTCTAAAAAAAAAATTACTGGTTACATTACAAAAGTATTTAGTAAATGTAATTCTAAAATGTAAAAATTGTATACATCACTGATGTACATGAGTTTATAAAAATAAGATTCTGTATAAAAGTAAGATCTAATTTATTCAATTTTTTTAAATAGTGACGTATTCCATAATTGTAAACAAATATTTTATTCTATTTAGTAAATATATATATAATATTATATAGTGCAGAAACCTGTTCTGCATAATATAAATAAAACATCACTTCTGTGCTTAGTAGGTCTGAGAAAAATACAGGCTTTTCTCTTTTGGCTGTTCCCAATTATTCCGTACAACTTGGGCATATACAGAAGCTATTTTTTTATTAATTGGCTAAATAATATTAAATATTTTTAATGGAATTGCAGTATGTACACATAAATAAAACGCAAAAAAAAATAATAAAAATAATAACCAAACTAGTTAAGTATTTAAAATACAGAACTGGCTTGATTCTCGATAAATAAGATAGATTCAGGGTTACGAATTTCCTTATTACTAGAGACCCCATAATTTTTCTAACTTAACCTTTCTTTACTGCTAAATTTAAATAAATCTATGAATAAAAGAAACTGGTTACAAGAACTCGGGGACGGAAGAGGACAATATGGAAGGATGGAATACATTAATACGTTATCATATTGTTAAAATGTAAAAAGTTTCCTCCCCGCGGTGAACTAAAGCCAAGTACAAAATTGGAATTTGAAAGAAAAGCTACTTTACTCCATTCGCTGAATATCAAACTGGATCAGAGTTCTTTTAAAGAAGTTTTTGTCCCAAATACCCCCTTATTTTTCTATAGCACTCTAGAACTAAAATATCATAAATATTTAAATTTGATATTTCATCGAGTTTAGCAACACCATATCAGGTACTTTTTTTTAATTTACCGTCAGCCGGCGTGAAAATGGGCGAAAGTAGGAGAAATGTGAATTTGGCTCTCGTAATCTTCCTATACATTTTTTTTTCATTTACTAGTTGTTTATAGGAGATTAGATAATCGTATACAAGCTTATATATTTTCAATAATTTTATTCTAACATTTCTATGAAGAAAAAAAATTATAAATATTTTTCTATGATGAGTAGTTTTTGTTATGTTGGCAAAACTTATTGTGTTTTAGATATCTCCTTAAACCTTATCGTTTGTTGGGGAGCTGGAACAACTCCTTCTGCGAATTATTGTATAATTATTGTTTTCTTCAACTATTTGTGAATTAAATGAAAATATTAGTCAACTTTCTGACATTAGCCAGAGGTCTATTCATTTCTGGTGTGATTATGGGCAATAGGATTCACGGCCATTCACACCTTGAGCTGAACGTGATTATTTAGTTACGTACAATGCATTCTAGACTAATCGGAACCTCAATAATTTTAAAACCAAAACTTTTAAAAACATTTTTGTAAGTTTAAAAGATTATCTTTCTGGCTGTACTCATCCCAGTATTTAAAGAATATTTAAATACTGGGGTGAGTATAGTATTTATACATATTATGCAAGCTTATAAGAAAAAAACCCGTGGCTACCGTCACCCCAACAATCACGGGGCGACTATGGTCACCGATATATGCTGTTGCACACCACATAGCCTAAAAATATGAAAATAAAAGAAATACATATGAAAGGGTCCTTTAAACATCAATCCAGAGGAAGATTTTTTTTTAAACCGAACGATACGTGCACAGGAACAGAAAAACCCTGATTTTGGCCATTTTCATCCCTGTTGTCGGTATATATTCTTTGTAATAATAATGATCTGAATTAAAGGGGTGAACTATTATAAATTTTAAAACATCAGTAAAATTTATTACAATAATCGAAACACCGGTTTGATTTCAATGAGCATTGGTTAGATTGTGAAAATCGAAAATAATCTAAAAAATTACACCTCCATCCTCATAAACGCTTTTAAAACTGAGCATTACCACGTAAATTAACAATACTTAAATCAATAAACTCATATATTTTATGCAGCGTTTTATTTTATTAATTTTATTTTATTGATCCTATTTATAACAAAAAATGTTCCTATAATTTATTATTATACATTAAAATTCATAATTTCACTGTAAGATTATCACTGTAATGCATATGATGTAAATTTTCATGTTTACTTTTAGCTATTGGTGTACTTTTTGAAATACAAAACAATTTCTGTAATGCATTAATTATTTTTATTCGTTAACATCTTCATAACCCTTTTAGTAATTTGTTCTTTATTCAATTCTAAAATGTTAGAAACCCATTTCGGCCACGGCGGCGGTATTATTTTATGTTTAGCGAAGACACAAAACGCAATTTCAATTCACTCGCAATGGCCATTGTTCACTTATAAAATCGCAAGTAATTAATAAATGGCAGGTGAACTGGAAAACTATATGTAGAAAATTACATTCCCTATATTCCCTTTATTTTATTGTTAAATAATTAATTAATCTTATTATTTATTTATTTGATGCTATATTTATTTAATCCATATAATATAAACTGGTATCAGTAATATATTGGATATCAACACAGTTGTGCGAAGGCAAACAATATCTGAGTCGTGGATTGCCTGTAATAATCAAATAAAATAAAATGATTTAGATGAAATGTTCTACGCAATAAGTTATTTTATGGTCCAACATAAGATAAAAAAAAAGTCTTTACTTTACTTATAAAAGTACCTGTCTTAGTCATCAATATGTTATTTTTTATAATTTATTATTTTTTTTTTCGAAACCTTGCTGAATAAAGCACACAGAGCACAAAAAGTAAATGATTGCCCATGCTAAGTGCTTATCTTTGTTATATAGAACATTAAGAAAATAAATAATTGTAATTTTTAAATGTGTTAGTTATACTATAGTATAACGAATGTCCAATTTACTTTTAATTAACATTAAATTCACAGCGATGAAGTTTTCACTCTGAACCATGAACATCTTTAAGCTGCATTGGTATCACACAGAGAATACGAAATCAATTGGAATCGTTTTCTGAAAATACAACATAAATTATCGGAAAGTTTCTAGCTCGGAAAAGCTGCGATAAATTGATAACATAACGGTGGCAAAGGGGCCGTATTTCACCAACGACAGTTGCAGAAAAATCCAACTTTATTATCAGAGGACGTAAGAATAGGTCCGATGAAATTATGATAATAGCGAGAAAAAGACACGAATAAAAAAATAAAAAAAGAGGGCATAAATATTCCAACTCTCTCGCCTGTCGGTAGATTAAAATTTAAAGCCATTTTCCAAAGTAGATCTATAAATTAGGAAAGAAAGGGAATAAAATTAGCCTCCAAAGTACCTTAGTAATTTTAAAAGTTACTTTGCAGTTACATATTTCTAAGAATCTATATATATTCTCCACCCAGCGGGACATGATGCAACATAATTCGGAATAGTATTTCTTATATAGGAATTTTTTTAATATACTCTCCAAAATACTATTTTGCCTTCATTACTTCTGAGTAATAATTAAATAAACAACTAAACAAATAAACAAATAATAAATAATAAACAAATAATAAACAAATGAATACATGAGTTGATAAAGGTGTTATCTTACAAATTTTAAATTTTGATAAAAAAAAGGAATAAAGTTTTTTAATGTAAATTTTTGAACATATGATCTATCTGAACCACTGAGAAATCATGCGATTAACCAAAAATCTTGGGTTGTTCAAGTCCTAAGACGAATATCACTTGCACAACAGAATTAAAAGAATTGGATCAAACAAAGTGATATTAATTGATCAATTAATTTTTTTTAATAAACAATCTTCTATAACATTTAAATGACTGATTGCTTACGCTTGCTTAATAAAGTTATTAGGTGATCATCGGAAATCACAGCAAAGTGAATTCAAATGAAAAAAGACAGCCTCTTCAGTCAAAAACTTTAAGACCTCTAACAAACCCTGGTCGGTCTAGTATGTCTATGAAATAACATTGCATACCGACTTAACATATACGTTGAGTAAAATGCTCCATTCAAACTTCATATAGATAATTTCATAAAACTCTATGAACATAAAAAAAAACTTATGATCAAAGGGTCGTTAAAAAAAGCTGTTTTTAATTTTTAAGTTAGAAGTAGGTGGGTATGACTTATAGCATCTCATCCATGACTTATAGCATCTCATCTCATCCATTCTCTCTCACTCCCTCTCTCTTGCATATTTATATTTATGACTGACCAATTTAAATTTAATTAATTATCATAACTATTGAAAGTTTTCAATAATTGACAAAATAATAATGGATGATCATCATCCAATGAGTGTTTTTAATTAAAACATTGAAACTTCAAATTTTAATCTTTTAACCTATGGCTTTGCAGTGATTTAAAATTCATATTGTAAGAAGAATCTAGGTGTTCATCAAATTCCAATGGATAAATATAAGCAAAAATGTAAAATTGAATCATGTTAGGAACTTTTAACTTTTTTAATTTTTTAATTGTAGAGTAAATGCTTAAATTTTAAAAATATCGAAGGCCTGTAACTCAAATTTTTCGTCAGAAAAAAAATTAAAAGCACATAAGAATAGAAACAGTAAAAAATACACACATACATTGACAGAATAATGTAATGAGTATTATATTATTAAATAAATATATATTTATTTATCGTTTTTAATTACTAATATTGTACTATAGGCACGACTTAGGATTATGGTTGCAATAACTAAATGTTGCACATATGCAAATATGTGTGCTATGAGAACAAACAATTTATGGAAACAATGTACGCGTCATTTGTGCGACGCAGAGAGAGAGCTGGAACTGGAATCTTTATTATTCCAGGCACGAGATAGGAATACGAGAAGGCTAAAGAGTAAAGGGTAAAGCAGATGTGCAATTAAGGAAGAAATACGGGTAATGAAACTCAATGATAAAACTGGCATTGCGAATGGAATTAGACCGTTCTGCATTAGTTTAACAGGAATAGTTCAGCGGTCTCGGGTATAGAGTATAAAATTAATAATATTCAATTAGGTAACATTAAAGCATACCTAATTTATTATTGTTAATTTATTTTGTTTAACTTCAATTAAAATAAAGTTAGGTCACACAGTGGTTAAGAAATCCACATTAAAAAAACTAATAAAATGATTTTTTGTTTTAAAAATACACAACTTAAAAACCTTAATATAACTTTCGTCTACGACCTCATACGGACCGAATTTTCCAAGCTCCGTTCAAAACTTTCCAGCTATACTTATAGCTTCATTCAATCATTAGTCCACCTTCAATTACCGATATGTTCCTTCTCGAAGATTAAAACGCCAGTAGCATCCTGACCATTTCGCATTTCGATTCTGTTGCTCAAGAAGGTCCGATCTGCTTTTATGTTCAGGGGCCAGTCTGTTATTGTTTACATCCTAATAAAAGGACTAACCTGCAAACTAAACTGTTAAAATGATACAGCATAACATAATAAATTAAACAAAATCAAATTACACGGACAACTAAACCATAATAACCCAAGAAGAATCTAAGAAAGACGTGTGAAATGCAAATTGGCCCTTCTTGCTCAATGCAGTCGATATTTATTCTAAATACCTATCCATAATTATGATTAAGATTTTTTATTTATTTTTTCTTCTTCCTTGAGTATCTACTAATTTATTGTTGTGAATCGACGTCATTTAAAAAAAAACGGCTTAAGCGCCAAAAAGTCGAAATTCAGGATTCAATTTATTATGGAATGTAAACGCCACCTTTATCGATTACCGCTCTCGATACATCGAAAAAATAATTGTAAACGGTCTAAAAATCGACTATTTTTGACGTACGCACTAAATACAGCCGGCTCTCAATCGTCCCTCTAGCCTTGACCAGTGCTAAAAAGCTTTACAATATATTGTAATCATATACGTTTTGCCACTTTAATAAACTCCAACTGTACACAATTAAATGGTCAACGTTTATTTACTTCATTTATTTGGATCGGAGTGTAAAAAAGAAAAAAACTTTATGTTTTTGGTAATTTTGTAATTTAGGGGTTAATTACCTTTAGAAACACGGGTTATTACCATCTTTGTTGTCATTGTATTTAATTATGATAGTACAGCTATGGTTTGCTGCTATCTGTTTCCCACGTTTTTCATTGAAACGAAGTAAAATAAATAAATAATATGTTTTGTATTTTTCACACTGAATAAAACTGAATTTAAGATGGGTCCACACCCCTTGCTTGTTTTAAAATAAAAATGTATTAAAAAAAATCAGGAACATAAATTGTCTGGTTCCTTTAAAGTTTTTATTAGATAGATAATTTCAAACGTTTTTAAGGCATAAAAAAAGAAATGAGAAAAGGAAAAGACTAATTTTTTCATTGGAACTTTATAAGTAATTATTTCGTTGCTTTCGAAAAGTTCATTTGGTAATGCGATGATAAATATGTTAATGGAACTAAATTAAATTAATTAAGAAGGAACAAAAGCGATCCTTCGCAGAACCCAAGGCAATAGGGCTCCGCGATGTGACTATAAACCAAATGCATTATTAAAACAACTTCCGAGAAAAGGAATTATGCACTTGGTATCTTTGTCCAATTTCTGTTTTAGGTTAAAGTATTTTTCTGTCACATGGAAGCATGCTACATTATTCCCCCTTCCGAAACTCGGGAAAACATGGGAAAAAAATTGAGAAAGTCATCCTAAATTACCCAAGAAAATTCTGTTCTCATAATGAAATCATTCCACCGGAACAAGCTGGATTTCATGCTCAATTGGGTACAGAACATTCTTTGGCCAGGCTGCAAAACGAAGTTACCATTAATTTCAAAAGCAACTGCTATGATAGCCTTTGACTGCTCCAAAGCATTTGATTCTGTAGCACATGGATTACTTTGCCAACATCTAATCAGCCTCGGGTGTCCGAAACAGTTATATTCGGTCATCAAATAATTTTTAAATGACCGCAATTTGGCAGTGAAGATTTCTCTGGTCCCTTATCTCTCATGTGTGGGGTTCCACAGGGCGCTATTTATATATTATTTAATATTTAAAGCCCCGCCCTATTTTATGGCGCACCATTATTTTCACACGTTGCTAAGTCGACAGAAAAGCTTCTACAATCATTTAAGAATCGAGTATTCTGAAGAAGAGCACAAGGAACATCGAGGCTGCATGAGGAATTTAAAATGCCAAGAATTGCGGAATTCCTAACCGAGAGAAATAAAACATTTTACGAATCTTTATTACAAATAACAAACCCCATATTCAGATAACTCATACCTTCTGCAGTACCCCAGCATTGGCAACAACTATTTTGAACCTTGAAATTTAGTTTTAATTTTAGATGTTAAGATCGACCCAAAATGAAAGGTGAGCTCCATCACCTAAGTAATAATTAGAAACTATGAAACATTAATAAAAGATAAAGATGTATAATAGAACTCCTTAAAATGCATATCTGCAGAAAAAAGGGAATCTCCAGCCAATACAGTGTCCAGAAGCGTAATAAGGGATTATAAAAAAAAAAGAAATAAATAAAGATTTTTTTATTATTATTTTCATGAATTATTATTAAAATAATATTAATAAAATACAATTTAAGATTATGATACTTAGAATATTATAAAGTTAAATTGTTAAATATTAGAAGGAAATATATTTTAAAAAATAATATTTTTCATCCTTATATTTTTAAATATCATTTAAATCTATTTACCTTATAATAAGGATCTGAAGTTACAAGAAGGATTAAATTTTTTCCTTTGAAAAATACCTGTTAAACTGTTTTTTTAATATCCCTAAATAACTCAGCTTTCTTTATTCGCCTGGGTGTACTTTATATTCTTTAAACTTCTGCACTTTTATGACTCCACAGAAACGTTTATAAAGAATACTGAATAATCAACAACAAAACCACTAGAAGCTGTTTTGCCTGGAAAAACAGCTTTTAAGTTAAGTGTTTTTTCCGTCTGCGTAAATAATATCTAAGGCACTGAAATTCTTATTACATTACGAGTCTATGTAAAATCTTTTCCAGTTTCCTTATAATTTAGTAAGCGGTTTAAAACAACAGTTATAATTGTTTACCTGTACATGTACCTGCAATCATTTCACTGCATGATGCTCATTTTGGCAACATGAAAATTAGTCTTATTAGAAAATGGTTTTTATAAAATATAGTATAAAAATAAACTACTTTTCCCAAAATAACTGAGGCATCATACCCGATAATATACAGCTCTTTTGTTGTGGTGAGTAGACAAACATTATTTATAAGTATTAGTGTAGTAAATTTTTAATCTGAATTTCAGCTTTATATGGTACCATTATATTCAAAAGTTTTAAAACCAAATTATTCATGGAAGTACCTTGGTAATTAGACTATTTTAATATCGAGAACGAAATTGCGTAAACAGAGGCAGTAGGCGACCAACTAATTACGAACAAAGTATATTCAACATAATGAAGCCACCTGGAGGGATGGAAGGATGGAGGGATGGAGGGATATGCAGCCTTTGATCTCGCAACTCTAGCACTTGTAAGGCATCTCATCCACGTGTGAATTTACCTAGACGTCATAGACAGAGGGCCCTACATCTACAAAGTTTGGCACATGTGTCAGGTGGTTTCTTACCTGCGTTTGGCAGGTTCTCAAGACTCTTAATTAGCAACAAATTAGCATTCACAAAATTTTCTTATACGTTAAAATGTATTCTAAAATTATAATACCTACAAACATGTTAATAAAATCATCTTGGTACATCATTACAAACGTTATAATTTTACGTTAGTACAACACTACATAGATTTTTTGATAGATTGGCTTTACATAGATTTAGCCTTAGATTATGAACAAACAGGAACTAAATACGGGCAACTAAAAACGTAAAGCTTGTCTATTTATTTATTTTTTTCAGTTTTACTTGGCGATCTAGGAAAGGAACGTATTACAATTGGGCCGAATTTTCTAAGTGCAGGTTTCAATGGATCTATACTTTTTAAAGCTCCTCAGCAGGAAAAAATAAACAAACTCATTTTCGATTATTTACAGAACGGGAAGACTGGTTTGTTACTTTTTTACTTCCTTGTACGAAGTAAAGGAAGTATTGTAATCGCGAAAATTATCGGTTTTCAGATTGTGACGGAAATATCCATTTTGACTAGTTTCGTCGTGGCGTCTGTACGTACGTTGGTACGTTCGTACGTTGGTATTTCGCATAACTCAAAAACGGTTGAACGTAGAAAGTTGAAATTTTGTATTTAGGATTGCTCTAAAATCTAGTTGTGAACCTCCATTTTTGGTCACTGCTAGATCATAGTAAATGGTACTTTACTTGAAGCTCAGAATTGATTTTTATCAACAATTATATTAAAATACTATGAAATACTTCTCCAATTTAGTATTTATAACTTATATATTGATTTAAATAACATATTAGATTTTGGTCTAAATTGGAAAACCGGAAGTGGTACTTTACTGGAAGGTCAAATTAGGCTTTCGTCAAAAAATATATTAAAATATAACGTAAAACATCTCAAATTTGGTAAATAGGACTTTAATATCGATATAAATGTATTTACTAGATTTTGGTTAAGATTCTGGAGCGGAAAAGGGTACTTTACTTGAAGGTCATTATAAGCTTACTTTAAAAATTATATTTAAATTAAAAGAGAAATCATATGTTTCAGTAATAAAGGTTACAGACGCAATTTGGTTTCCAATCCAATTTAACATTTTTATTACTTGTTTTAAGTGTTAAAATTGAGTCTAAAATACTAGTTTTCCTCCCCATTTGTGAGATCAACAAGTCTTCATCATGAGAATAAGATATTAGTTAAGTGGGTTTTTCCGCTTAAAATGTCGAAACTGTCCATTTCTAATGCTTTATCCAGTGATATTGGCAGTTTTGTTGTTAACATGAAGAAATGTCTTGGAAACTAGTTACCTACTGAAGGAAAACGACATATAATAACGGAATGAGACCTCCAGTGGCGTGTGTGTGTGCGTGCGTGCGTGTATGTGTGTGTGTGTGTGTGTGTGTGTGTGTGTGTGTGTGTGTGTGTGTGTGCGTGTGTGTTTGTAAATAGATGCATGTCGCGAAGCCGAGTGTCGTTATTACTGCAATCTTCGGAAACTAGTAACCAAATTCAGTATCACTTTTTGAGCCACGGATTTATAATTTAATAGGCGTACAAGGAAGTCATGTGTTGCCCACATCAGATATTTTTATAGTTTTAGACGAAAATCTGTTTTTCTATAGACAGCACCGCCAAAACTGCTCTGACGATTTTTATGAAACTTGCCTAAAATCTTCTAATTAAAGCCTTTAAAATTTAAATATATAATACATCTCTGAGAATAAACGTGCACAAAAAGCAGCAAGTGGACAAAGAATATATTTAATATCACCATGCCTAACTGGATGCCAATCATGCATCCTGATGATAAAAATGTCAGGGTTATTCTATCTTTAGGACTGTGAAACAAATCGAAATATAATTTCATTGATTCTTAGTACTATTGGCTTTAACAAGAAAATACACTTAAAGAAAATATAATTAAAATGATAAATACTCACTGCTAAATAAATAAGTTCAACATCTCAAATTAAATTTTCTCTGAGTTATGAAAATGTTAATGCCTACAATGGCGGTTAAATACTTTATTTTTCAACACCTGAAAAAAAGGCATCGTTAGATTTATAATAAAAATGCTGAAACATAACAGAAGTTAATGGACCAGCTTATTATTAAACTGCCATCTAGTGTTATTGATATTTTTTGAAACCTTATAAAAGGAAAGCAATTTCGCAGCTTACGATACATTGATGCCAACAGCAGGTCGGAACTTTTACTAAAACCAGTCCGATTGATCCCGACCAATGCAAGACCCTCCTAACTAATATCCTGATCTATATTCACGGCCGGGCTCACCTGGTCGCAAAACCGTCCGTTTTTACGTTTATGCTTCGACACGTCGGATCTCGAAGAAACTCAGTATCGGACAACTTTCCTAACACCGGATAAAACCTTGCTTCATCCTTTCCTACACAACCAGAGTGATAACGTTTGTGAACACATGTTGCTACAAACAGCCCACATAATGATTACATGATTAATTTCCTGGTGTAACCATTTCTTATTATATTAGTGTTTTATCAAGTCTTTAGAGTTTATCACATTTTCTTGATTTATAAGATCAAATTACTGATGTTTTAGTATCAGTAATAAAATTACATAATTGCAAGGCATGAGAAATAGACAACAAGAATTTCGGAACACAGAAGAACAATTATTTAAGTTGAATAAATTCAACTATTTATTTAATTTACCCTTGTAAAAAAAAAAACACTGTGTTTTAAGTAATATATGTATTATTAAATACTATATGCATATATCTCAGAGATAAACTACCGAAGGTTAAATTTTCAAAATTTTATAGGAGAGAAAAAAGAATTTCAGATCGTCCTGTATTGCTTTTTGTGGATAGTGATCAATCCTTGTATTTTATGCATTGCACATTTTATTACACTTTTAGCTCATTTACGATCTTTTACCTCGGAAAAATATGACTTGAATAATGTAAATACAAACGTAAAATCAGCATGAGTAAAAATGGACTTACGGCAGTTTATCTCTCATCTATAGATATAATTTACATATAAAATATTGTAGTAATTATAATATTTATTATTATTAATATTATAATATTATTATTATTGATTATTATAATAGTGATTATAATATAATTGCAATAGTATAAAACGAAAAAAAAAGTATCTGAAGTTCTGAAACGACCAACAGTACAGCACGACTTAACTGTCGTGCGGTAATGTATACCAGCGCCTTCCCCACCTGTAACTACTTCAGGACATGGTGGAAAATGTTGATTATTAATAATTAACTAAAGATGAATTATGATTAATAATAGTGTTTTTTAAAAATATATTCGAGTATACATCTATGAATAATTTTCTAGGATAAACAATTTCAATATAAATAAATTATAAACGTAATAAAAAACGTGGATACAAAAAAATTACTCAACTCTCTACATTACATAGTACATATGATTTATGTGCATAGGTAATCAGGAATATTTTAAATAACAAAATAAATGAAAAACATTCACGATATTGAAATTATTTGAAATGGAAGAGCCGATTAATTAACATAATTAAACCATGTTTTTAACCAATCGATGCCGCTTTATCTATTAAAATGATGATAAATTAAACGTATACAATTTAATCCGAACGTCCTATATACGAAAAATTTTCTCACCTATTTTTGAAAATGTATTATTTTATGGCACTTCGCGTAGAATTGACTAAACAAATTATTAGAACTGCACTAATACGGAAGTGTACTGAGCTTTAGCAACTACTATATTATAAATGGACCTCTTCGGAACCATTATAATCGTTGTTTTTTTTGTATCAGAGAGTGTCATTTCAGCGCCGTTTAGAAACGATATCGGTCACGGCATCACGTGATCCGGGCGAACGTTCCCAAAGAAATCTCTCCTGTCGATCCGATCAAACTACAATTCTACTAAAATACTTTCTTACGAGTTCGCCATTTTTCTTGTTGCCTTACAGTGCATCGATAACTCTGATGCACAGTGCTGCATGGAATATATTTTATTCCTTGTTATATAAATTATTTATTTAATATTTTTTTCAAGAATTGTAAAAGTTGAGCTGTGATCTGTTATAAGTTCTCTCTTATTCGCAATATTCATATTTTTTCTTTACAAATCCAGCATAGACTTGTTTTGAAACAGGAACGTTTCTAATGATCTGAAACACTACATCATGTTATGCATGTAACACAAATATTCCATTCATAGACATAGACACAACTTTAACAATTGAATCGTGAATTGAAAAAACAGAACATGTCCAATTTAAAAAAAAAAATATTCAGGAGGCGCTAAAAGTATATTACCATTATCACTAATTTGGAGGGTTTCTGAGGCCCAAAAATCGGTATCAGCCACCTTTGGGGACGTCAACTCGGCGAAATTTGTTATGAAATCTTAAAATTTTAATTTGTTAATTTAACTTGGAGTTTAATTGTGATTTTGAAAGTATGCACACTAAAAAGAAATAATAAAACATTAAAATGGTTAATAATAATTATAACCATGGTGATTAAAAAAAAAAAAGCATAACCCATTTCATTCAACCTGGTTGATGGTCCAACCAGCATACCATAACCTTCCACTCATCGTAGCAGCCACATTACCGTCATCGGCATTACTATTCCATGACCATCCTACAAACTGTATCTTGGAAGCAAAATATTAATGAATTGCCAGAAGTTGATGAGAGACATTACGACGCAAAAGTTGGCAGCCACGCCAATTAACAAGAGGGAATGTGTAAAAGCTTTGTAGAGCAATTTTAAGCCGACAGGGGGCGGGCCAGATTGCGGTCGGTGTTAATTAACACGCCTCTCTCGCTTGTACAATTATGAATAACTCCCCGCGAGGACAGTGCTCGGAGCCCCGCTGGGTGCTGTACCCTTCCCGTCGGCTCCTCCCGGCTAGTTATTAAACTTAGTTATGTGAAACGGGTGAGAGAGGTGGCGGGATAACGATTCGGAAGCTGAATGCTATATTGTTTTTAATATTTATTCTGTTGGATGCTCGTAGAGAAAAGGCGAATACACATAAATAAGGAAAACAATAAAGATAGATTAAAGAATAATGAATACATTTAAATTAATAACGAGATACATAAATAGCAAAAACGTGATATGGCTGCTCTGCATTGTGCATATGGTGGCGGAACACTTGATATATATCATGAATATAATTGCAAAGGATCGGTCAAGGTGATTATGCAAAATATAATTCCACAATAAGGCTTATGCATGGTGATTATCATAAAAGAGATTTAAAGCATTTTATCATATTAAGTTATGGTCATATTACAAACAAAAAAACATGATCCCTATAACTCCGTTCCTGAGGTCGTAAATTAAATAAAATACAAAATATTAAAAAAATGGCGAGGATGGGAGAAAAAATGTTGAGATCCACAGAGGACACTTTTCTAACACTAATTCAATCCACATATAAAAATTTAACCCTCTAACTCAATTAAGAAGGGTTGCAGAGGTGTGAAAAAGCTTAAAAGATGCGAAAAAAAAACAGGTAAACACAGAAATTTTGTTTGAAATTTATCCCCACTTCTGAGGCATTGTTCTTCCTAGTAAATTACCATTACATACCGAATTTCAGCTCATTTGATCTAATGTAGGCCGCAGAAAGTGCCAAAATGTAATGGGAATAAATTATAAATTATAAAAGTTGTCGAATAACTGCTTTGCATAGTCATGCACCGCTCACCATGCGCTGCAGTCGCAACTTAGGCCACCAGATTCTTTGATCCTTCGAGACAATGAAGTGGTGCCATTGAATTTTGGATGTAAGCTGCGATACCAAACTGTGTCCACCAATTTCAATATCATTGCGTTTTTGCATTACCTATGAAACCAACGGAATCATAATTCATCTATGTATTAACTTCAAAATAATTGTGATTTTTAGTGCTGTTGTGACTTTAATTGTTTGCTGATTCTAAGGTAATTAAAAAATATATTGATGGTAAAACTTATGTTTTGAATATTTCCAAAAATATTGTTTCATATTTAAATTATGTCACCCTGATATAAGTGTCGCCTGATGTTAATCCTGATCTTAACTCACAGGTTGCATGCATAAAGTTTTATTACATTGTATGTCACATAATGATAATAGAATTAAAACGACCTTTGAATTCTAAATTTTTGGCTTTTATACCGCAGTTTGATAGTGCCATTACCAAGAATGGTATCGTCAAATGTCCCTTTGGAGAAGCTTTGGTGATGCAATAACCTTCCACTACACGATCCAACAGCGGCCTTATTTCTTTTTTAATATCATAACTTTTAACTGTAGTAATTTCGATTCCATAAAATCTCGATCGTTATCAGGTCGTTTTATCTCTAGGCACCTGTGGTAATACCTAGTAAACTATATTATTATTATACAGTGTGCACAGTAATATGCATGTATTTATGTATTTCATAAAGACTAAATAAACAAGGAAATAAACACCAAATACGAATATTATCAAGCAATTCATTAATTTTTTTAGCATAAGGGATAGTTAGGATTAGAATCCAATAAATGATAAATTATTTTATTCTTCCATAAAATATATTTTTGGTTAAAAAAAACATTCAATACCGGTATTAAATATAAGGCACGTAAGCGGGGTTGAAGTTATTAATGGTGGCATTACTCTAAAGAATTTTTCTCTCAGGCCAAGTGTTTTTTTGTAAAATGCGTTTGAGTTGTCATATACTATTCTTAAAGAGGAGCTGATTAAAAAAATCGGAAACTAGGATATTTACTTATAAGACAACTACTTCTAGTTTGCTTTAATTTTATTTTTCTGACAATAATCGACACTGGGCGATATTAGTTTTCTTCTTCTCCTTCTTTGGCAACATTTTTTTAGTGTCTTTCAGCTATGGGCAGCGATTAGCCAGGACCTCAACATAATCCAGCTATGATATCCTTGGACGTTCCAGTGGCTACTGTAGCCAGAAACATAGTCCATGGTTTCCTTCTGGACAAAAAAAACTAGGAAAAAACCCTATGGAATCCCCAATCGAAATTCAAAAATCTGGTGCGGTAAGAGCATTACACAAGTTTTACTTACTACCCAACTTTGAACAGAAACTAGAAGGACTAGTGAAATTTTTAAAGTTTGGATTTAGTTCTCATGGAAATTACGTTTAGTTTCCATTAAATAATAATAAGGAGACAAAATTATCTTCAGAAATCAGTTAAGTAGTGCACTTTTCGCCACTCTCACCTTCTACGACTTCATGTGTTAAATATTAATTTCTCTAAAATCCTGAGCTTTCTGATGGCACGTTATAAGTCTTTATTAGTACTATTCATATTTTCGTAAATTTGTTTTCACCCCGGGAAAATATTAATACTTTTTTTCTTTTAGTTAAATATCAGGATGTTTTCATACTTTTTTGTTAGCCAATTTTTGTTACTACTTCAAATAAATTAAATCAAAGGTACATTATAGAAAGCCATATTGAAAATTCGGCATTTAAGCCCTGTCAGACTTTTTCAATGAGAATAAGGCCTGTATAAAAGATCATTTAATTGTACATTGCTATAACGAGTTTAATCAAAATTGTTAGATTCGTTTTCGAGAAAATTATTAAATCTATGGTATAAAGTGACACTTCCGGTAAGTCGAACCTCAGTATGCTCGAGTACAAAGCGGCTCCGGTTAAAATCCGGTCTGGGAGGTTGACTTTTATTCAGTGGCAGAATAGAATTAGACCTTGTTACTCCGGCGAGAAAAGGTTGGTAACCTGTAGCATCATCCGTCCATCCCGCACTTCTTGGAATATCTAAGGATCTTGAAACCAAATAAACAAACAGACCATCCTTATCGTCTGGCTCACTGACTCCTATACCTAACAAAACGTGAAATGCACATTTAAGATTATATAAGCTATTGTCATTAGGAAAAACATGTTCTCGCAACCAGTGACCATTACGTAACCTCCAGCCAATATTGGTTTATATAATGATTAGGCTTATGGCCGTTGAATGTCATTAATCATAATTTGATAACCATTAACAACGATCGATCTAGGTTATGATATTATAGATTATATATTAGTTAGAGGAATTATAATGCTAATATAGATGGGGTTGTTAGTAGCTGGCTTCTGACTGTTGAGCTGGGAACAGGGTCTAACTAACTGCGGAATTAGTTAGCAAAACTGACTAACTTTCCATTACTGGACCTAACTTGGGCCAACTCCTGTCTCTTCTCCTAAACCTCTGCATATCTTCTCATGCAATTCTTCTAGATTTACATGGAAGTGGGATCGTATACATGGATACCGCAGATATCTAAAAAAAGCTGTCAGAATGGAACAAACTATCTAATAATGAGAATATGTGTCATATTTGGTTTGATATAAGTTCTGGGTCATAAAAAACAAAGGCATATAAAACATGAAGAGTTTGGTAGTGAATGATATTTGGTTATCATAATCTTTTTCAGTATTCCCCGACAAAATTGTAACATTTTGATATTATTAAGCTACAACTCCACTTAAATCGAAATCAGCCTGAAGCCTTAATCATCTCAATAATATTTGATAAAGACTAAATAAAATTAAAACTTAATCACTATGCACGGACGCTTTCGACGGTCGGCCCCTTTCATAGCACATTTGTCTGCTACCTTATTTTCTGTTATCTTCTTAGCAACTCTTAACCTTGATTTTGGAAAACTGCACTTCGATCAGCTTTTCTTTTCTTCAAGGCTTTTAATAATTGGAGGCATCGGGAAACAAAACTACTATTTTCTTCTATTTCATAGCATGGATTCAACCAGAGTAAGTAGGTACCTATTAAGTAGGTAAGCAATTTGTCTAAATTTTTAATTCGGAGTGTGATGAGTGAGTCTTATTTAGTAATGCCCGATTTTTCTTAATATACAGACCATGCCGTTGTTCTTTCGTATGTTGATTCTAGACATTTGACTTTGTAAGATTATAGAACTGGTAAGATGTCATGGCTAACAAAATAATACGTCTAGTGTCCAACAGCAAACATTAAGGTTTAAGAATTTTTGTAGCTTAGTCGATATTGTCGTTCTCATGGTAAAATAAATACTTTTCAGGAAAAAAAAAAAAAAAAATGGATTTTGTTGTATGCAAGGGGAACTGAAAAAATTGAAATTATCGAAGGTGTCCCTAAAATTCAGAAGAATACAATAGTTTTTTTTGCTTTCCTGAAAAGTGGTGTTAATATTCCCTAAGTTAGCAAAGGACCTATGATGTGTACCAGTGAAATCACAAAAGACAAAAGGAATTAGAGCTGGACTCTGGATGACTCTTTTTGTGATAAGTAACTGCTTTTAATGTAAAGTAAGAGTACTTGATGGAAACAATCCTTTATGGTGCTTAATGTGGAACTATATTATAAGTAATTTTCTTTGTAAAGCCGAAGTTTATGCACAAATATCCTGAAGCAACAGAAAATATACAACATTTATGCTTACAATACTAGCAACATTCTTAAACAGAAAAAGCCCACAGTGAAGAGAAAAAGGACTAGAATGAATAAAAACTAATTTTAAAAATAAATATTCAACATATGTCCTTGAGACATTTGTTACCCACAGTGATTAACATTTAACTAAATCAATAAATAAAAAATACGGTGATTAAGTAAATACACATATAACATTTATAAAGGCTAAACTTTGATATAAATACATGGTCAGATATCAGCTAATGTAATGAAATCATTGAAGGGTAAAATGAAATTGGTTTCTTGGAGAGAGGAACATTTAAGAAGCTTGTGAGCTGAGCCGAGCAATCAAGGTGAGGCTTTACGCTAAGGCAGTTACCAACTTTATTATTGCAATTCACTAATGGAAAGCTATTAATTCAATTATTAATATGGGGATTATGGAAGGGGAATGACCATTATAAACTATAATTAAATTACAATTAATAAACTGAAATAATTAGAGGACGATTCCAAACAAAATATAAATACAAAAGTATTACTGTACCCAATTTATATCTATCACCTGGCACCGCCGAAAACCGAATAATTTTTTATTCATTAGCATCTTTTTTTTAATTTGTGTTTCCTATTAAAAATTACCTTGTAAAAATTGCAATTCGGCTCCAAGGTCAGTTCAAGGTCAGACAAAATTTCTTATTTACAGACAAAATATACCACTTCATTTGGATTAATTCATCAATTTGGAATGCAACTAATTTTCCTTTATTTTCTAAATTAATTTTTCTTCTGTATGTTCACTCGAGCAAATAAGGCTTTAAAACAAAACAGGCCATTATAGTTATGGATAAATAATTCATACAACTGGCAAATATTATAATAAAAAAGGAAAACTTGAAATGGTGTTTTCTTTTGGGTACTTTTCCGTGTGGTTTTCGTCAATTATGAGAGACCACTATTTTCAATAATATATATCGCCGTCACCACTTGAGTTAACGAATATAAACAAAGCTGCTTTTCAAGGGAACAAAAAAGAACTTTACGTCTTTTAACTTCCCCATTGCGAATATTTTTTTTTTATCTCTGGACCTTTTTACATCTACGAGCATAACATTTGTTTTTATAAAATTTTATTTTGTAAATACGCTTAGATAAATTAAAAGTAAAAAGTAATAAAATAAAGTAAAAATACGATTTTTCACATTCTTTAGTTAAACGTGGTGGCGAGGATATATATTAATAAATATTTGAAATATATATCTTTTAACAAAGGATAGTAAAAAACATTTGGGACCAAAATCAATAACAATCATGATACTCATGCCATCAAAGACTTTGCCACAACAATTTATTAGGGGAGAGAAAAAAATTCTATAATTTCCTAATAATTTTGACTCCATTTTCTGGCTTTATTAAATATTTTGATTTTTCAACTGTTTCGGATTTGAAATTTTCACTCACCTATTTTGAACATTTACACAATAACTTTTTTAAATATTAAAATAGGCTGCAAATTATTATGCAATGGTACATTAGTTCCAAATAGTAATATTTCAAAAATATCTGTCTGCCCGTATTGCTTTGGTTTACAGTTTAGATAACTATATTATCTTTCAAATGAGGATTTGGAGTGTTTAGGGAAATGAACATGTGCAAAATACTTTATATGAGCTTAGTAGATATCTTTTATAAAGTATTTTGCACATGTTCATTTCCCTAAACACTCCAAACGCTCATTTGAAAGATAATATAGTTATCTAAACTGTAAACCAAAGCAACTGTGTCCATGCAAGTAGGCTGAGAGGGTTAAGACATGTAATCAGAGGGTAAAATAGTACAGAAGAAAATATTTGATGTGCACTTCAATGGGAAAAGAAAAAGAAATCGATATTTTGATTCTACGTATCATGAAACGTAAAGCCTCAAATTTTGAGGGAGGGTTACAACATTTTTTTTCTTGTTCGATTACAAAGGTGTGTTATTGAAAATAATATATATATATATATATATATATATATATATATATATATATATATATATATATATATATATATATATATATATATATATGTATATATTGTCTTGTCATACTGATTCCAAAAACACTTTACATTTCCCCTCTATCTTTAAGAATAGCCGAATTATGGACTTAAAAAATCTCTAATCGGCTGCCATTTTGAAACAAAGAGACAGATAGTAATGCCGAGTTTCGAGGATCATCCTGGGGTGACATGTGACCTTGTAGCCGAATCTCAAGAAAATCGGTCCAGTAGTCTCGGAGAAAAGCTCTGGACGGTGTGCGGCGGACGGGCGGATTTTTTAAAATTCGATATTTGGACTCTACGTATCTTGAAACGTAAAACCTCAAATTTTGAGGGTGTTCAAAAATATTTTTTTCTCAGTCCATTACAAAGGTCTATTATTGAAAATAATAAACCAAAAGCATTTATACAAAAAAAAATAAGTAAGGCTTACGACGGACGGCTGACGGATGGATTTTTTTTTTATTCGCTATTTGGATTCTATGTATCTTGAAACGTAAAACCTCAAATTTTGAGAGGAGAGGGTTACAAAATTATTTTTATTGGCCGATTACAAAGCTCTATTATTGAAAATAATAAACAGCGTTGAATCGATAAAATAACAATTTTTTAAATTAGATGGTATTGGTCTTAAATTTTAGTCAATTTTTTTAATAAAATGTTTTACTACAATTTAAAATCTCAAATCTTCCAACTTTTTGGATTTTCAAATAATTGTGAATGACACCTCCACCCTCTTCCCGCTCCCGTACTATCCCATGACAACTTCCTTGGTTTTCTATTGTTAGCTTCCCATACCTTCTTAGGACAATAGAGAATGGCTCTGGATACATAGAGTTAAGTTAAATGAATAAGCATTACACAGTAGTCTCTGTTATAATATTGAAAATAGTTCAAAGTGATAAAAGTAATTCTTATCAAGCAACTGTTGGTGAATCCGTTAAGTGGCGTTCTACAGTCTTAGTGCCCAACAATCATAAGATACCAGAGTCTTACTATGTTAATTCAATCCTCAAAAAATCACCAAAAACCTGGTTATTCCTCGCTGATTCTCTGTCACGTGAAGAGGCACCGCTTCGCTGAATGCTGAGGATGTTGTCAAATCAGGTGTGTAACCTTTGAAGACGGCACAGCTCGCGACACACGTCGTCCCTGCCAGCATTAATCCAAAATCGAAAACACAATAATAACCAACTCAATTCGAAATGGGAAATTTTATATTTCATTTATCCGTAATATTTGAAAAAATAAATAAAATCGTCTTAAATATTCATCAACCAAATATCGCCGCAAGGACTGATGACTAACATACTGAAGAAGTGAAAATTTAATATTGCAGAAATTGGAGAAGATTCAGTTACTTACTGCGGTGCCCTGAGGCAATAACTCGTGCACAGCTGTGGGCCACAACAGAGCGGCAAGCTAAGCATGCACCTACTGCCCGCCTGTCTGCGGAGAGGCGATAGTTCCCAGAGTTAAACATTAATATATTTTATTTATATTTAAGAAATCAAGAAAGGATAAATATGAAAGAAACATGAAATATCGTCTAGTCCAACCACTTATTTTTTTAAAGGAAACTGGTATTTACTTGACTATTGATATATTTCTATGATATTTATGTTTACATATGATATATATATATATATATATATATATATATATATATATATATATATATATATATATTATTTTTATATTATTTATTTATTTTTTATATATTTGTATATATATATTTTGTGATGTAGTCAGACGATTGAACATATAATCTAAGTTATTCCAAGGTAACCAGTCTCAGAATTAAAGTTTGTTGATAATTCATTTATATCATGTTATAACTTATATTATAACTTATTCATATTGTTAATATAAAATAATTATTGATAAGTAGTCGCATGACAGCTAGGCTAATTCAGTATTCGATTCAGTATTTAAAAAAAAAAATGTAATTTTTCAGCAAGACGGGAGGGAGGGGGAGGGGTTACCACTTCGATTACCATGGGATTCTATTATAATTTTTGAAATAACATTTAAAGATACTTAGACACCTATCGCGTTTAGTGAATTTTAGCGTGAAACTATTTGGAATATTTAGAATCAAAATCGGAAATAATAGAGAGCCTTTTCGATTATATGTTAATTTAAGTCTCTCTTTGAAACGTGCCTGAAGTTCTTTCGGGCCATCCGTCGTTTTAGGCATGATCTTTTTTTGATTAATTCTGTTAATTAAAAAAATACTTTATTGTAAATTTACAAATAACTTCTTATATAAAGCATTGTATTCATATTTAATATTTTTTGCCAAATAGCTAGATACAAACAATTTAGCACACAAAGTGTCTAGGCAATGTTACAACAAACAACAATTTTTCAAAATGAGACAATGAGTATTGTCTTTTATACAAACCATAATTAATCTATTCATAATAAGGATCTTTAAGTAAAATGCCTAAGGAAGAATGTGTGTTAAGTTCAAATGATAGTTTCTTTTAGTTTAATTTTTCGAGAAAAAATGTCTTTTTAATTTTTACATAGACTAGCAATTTTTACAATATTTTGCAAGATTTACAAAATATTGGATATTCAAATTTGAGGTCAGAATTATGCCAAAAGATGAATTATTTTTATAAATGAGCTCACTAGCTGAGGAGAAAAAAACAAGATGCAATTTTTACTTATTTTCGGGTATAGGCAAAATGAAAACTAAACTCAAAGATGAAATTGTTTACTAACCTCCAAAAAAGTGGAAATAGCAAGTTTTAACTACCTATTCATTAATGCGAGGTCGACTGTAGAAAAAATGTTTGGGGCCATAAAAAGAACCCCATGTTACTTAGCGTTTCACGAGGTCCGCGGTACTCGGACGGTTAATAATTAATGAACACATCGTTAACAGCCTCAGGCCAGTGTAGTTGCCAAAACGTTTAAAAACGATGTTTAATTTTAGAAATATCAAACATATAACAAACATTTATAATGATAAATATTTACTAAAGAAAAATACAACGCTAATCAAGCCATTCCATTATAAGTTGGAATTAATTAATTCCACCAGTAAAAGCAGTTGATTACATATCATCCATATATAATAATTAGTCGCTGGTAATTTGATCAACACGTCACCGAGGGCGCATGCTTTTAATGTATTCATGACACGGAACTGCAGAATGGGATTCTCTGCTCTTACTCCATTTGCATTTTGTATCCGCAGGAATAAGGAAACCTGCTACAGCCTTCGAGGCATTAGCCAGTCTTGTCAGGGTATATCATTTAAGATCTGCTGCTATGGGATCGGGCTTCAACTCCTAATGGGAGAATAGATGGCTCCCTTACATTTTTTCTCTCATTCACAATAGAATACATTCATTATTATTAGTTATTATTTACGGTATAAGAGCTCACTTACAGTAATATAGAAATCGTTATGAGCCGATCAATTGTTATTATATATTTCCTCTATTTCCCCCTTGAAGGATGGACGAGATTTATTCAGTTGGTATATCAAAAATTACAAAACACGACAGTCACCAAAGACTAGAAAAGAGTTACCTGCCTCCGGCTCTAATACGGTCAGAATGAAATCAATGACTATATTTGATTCAGTAATTTTTACAACAATTTGAAGAGCAAAAATCTAATGATTATTATAATTGATTACAATATTATTCATAAAACCAATTTTAAATTATTATTTGAAGAATAAAGTCGAATAACGGTCTTTCTTACATTTTTACGAAATCGTAATTTTGTTTGAATAAGAAACTTAGTTAATAACGTTCTAATATATAACCTATTGCTATGCATTGAGAATACAGGGATCGAAGAAAATATTTCCGATATTATTATGGTTGAATAATAGTAATAAAATAATAGACAAATTAAATAGATGCCACTTGATTCAATAAATATTAATATAAACAAATTTCATTTTCCAACAAAGAAACATCGGGCAGGAGATCTTTGAAGCTCTACCTAAGAAGGCCTGGACCAGGTCGAGATTACCGACAAGCAGTCATGAAGATAAGCCAGAGTGAAAGCACGATAAAACTAAGAGATAGGCCTGGTCGACAAGTTATAATAAAACTTGCTGCCAAGGACAGGAACAATAGAGAAAAAAATTCAAACCTTTCGAAGCCGACCTCCAAGGGAACGTATCTTCAAAAATTCATATACCATCAACCAATAAGAAGTCCCAAAAGGAAGGTGGGGACAAAATGTATCCTCCAAGAAGGACAAGTGGGAAGAGAGAGAATGGGCAGTAGGCAGGAAAGTAGGGTTGGTTATAACTGGAAGGTGAAACAGTGAGGAGCTAAGAGTAGAAGCAGAGGGTCCAGATGAGCAGTCCATCCAAGACGGAATCCGTGAGTCTAGTAGGCAGACAACAGCAGACACGCTGCGAGGAGAGAAGACCAGATCATCGAGCGGCGAAGCGGTCAGCATCCGAGACGACGAAGGAAACAATAAGATTAGTGATAGTCCATTCATTCCATGTGTACATTATTATCTAATTTTATGTGGCACCATAATAAGATCTTAAATAAACAAATTAGACCCAGTAATCTCAAATACATATGTTCAAGTCAACAGGGTTTTATAATGAGAGTGACTTAGGTTGTGAATTATTAAACCAACAGGTTAATTAATAAAATCCTATTAAATAAATTAAGATCTTATGCCAAAATCTATTATTATATTTATCCCACATGCCATCATATAGGTTAATTAACTGAATTGGTAAAAGAGATAGCATTGGAAACGATCTCCAATGGTATTTATAAAATCCCAACCTAGTGGCCATAGCTGGAGTGTCTGTGATCTCTAGCCATTTAAGTTAGAATACAGTTTGACTGATCAGTGCCCTTCTAGAACCGATGCAAATACAGTATATATTAGATCAGTAAATTAAGTAAATGCGGTTTCTGGAACCGCCTTAGAAAAGCAGAATAACAGAAACATAGCAATTTTTTATATGGTGGGCTCATCTTAATAAACTAAAAGGGAATTGGAATAAATAACATTTCAATATAAAGATCGGCCACTATTCATAATAAGCAATTCAATAGGATCTAAAATTTCTGTTTGCTCTTATGTAAAACTAAGAAAATGACACTTACTAAAGTACAGAATTATGAATCAACTTTATTCATCACCTGTAAATTAAAAAAAAATCTACATAGACTGTTATTCGGCCGAATCCTTCATTTATAAACACAGTGAAAATTTAGTGAGAACACATCTCTGCTTATAGCGGACTCTCTTTTTCTGCACTTAGAAGTCATGAGATGCTGTTGGGCTTTTGATAAGCTCGATTTTGCTTTATTATACTTGCTATTTTCCAGCCAAGATTGTTCTTTTTGCCACTGTTAAGATACAAAAGAATATAACATTCTTTAATTGTAGACAAAGCCAATTTAAACATTTTAATAACTTATTATAACTAATATATGTAAGTATATATATAATACATGTTTGTATATTATAACTATTAAAAAATGAGTAAATACCACTAGGTTAGACGCCCTAATAAGCCGGTTGCTACAGTGTGAATGGTGCAATTGGCATTTGTAGGTATATTTACTTTTAAGAAGTATATAAAAATAATGTTTTATCTATATTTAGTTGAGAAATTAACTAATTACATTCGTAATCCCTGCTCAGTCAAAATATTATACACCTTCTGGACCCTGTTAGTAGTACTAGTACAAAAGTACAAGTACAAGTGGACCTATGACTTTCACTGTGAAATGTTGAAACATAACATTTAAAATAGTTATACTCGTATTTAAAAAAATGACAACAAATAAAAAAAAATTAATAAAATTATTATTACCTAATGACGATAAGTAACCTGTAACCTCTACAGCGAACCTTTCCACTTGTACTTTTATATTTTATTATGAAATTGGGCCCTGAAGGTCAATAGAATTGTAATTCCTTATAATAATATAAAGATGCAAAGCTGATAAGCTACACCTTTATTTTCAAAATGCTATTACCAGTATAATGTTATAATATAATCACACTAGTCTATCTTTGATTCATTTTGTTTTCAAAATTCGCTAAATTTTTTTTAAAAATAATTCGAAGACCAAATCTGCCACCATCTTTTATTACATTTACCTTTTCCCATTTCTTTTCTTCTTTAATTTTTCTAAATTTAAAAATCTCATTGGAAAGAAGTATTCATTGGCAAACAGCTCCCCCGTAGTCAGAATTCAATTGGTAGGTACCTCTTCCTCGAAGAGGCTCTCAGAATAGACCCAGACTTTCCTCAGTTGTGAAGGGAAATTTAATGAACGGCGACCGATTTTCGATAAAGCCATTGCTTTACGGGGAATCCATTGTTTTTTTTTTATTATTCGCTTCGCCCTCTGTTATCGGAAGCATTAAGCTTTTCTGCCGTTTTCCTCAGAGCTGAATTTTTATCATTCCTTTGGCTACCTGGCTCAATATTTATAGGAAGAAGGCTGAGATGTAAATTTTTTTTGAATTTTTCGTAATAAAATCGTTTAAAGAATGTATTAACACCAGAATGTAATAATAAAATTGTAAATAATGTTTAATTGTATTAAATGAAGTTTTTTAATTTAATTTTTCGTAAGAATATTTATATATTGTTAGAAGAAATTGATTAAATTATGTATAATTGTGCGATTTGCTTTTAGTGAGTGCCTGTTTGGTAGCATTGCCTAGCAACGGATCGACGACCTACTTTTTTAATTAGCTGTTGCTAATTATCGCACATTACATTGCATAACCAGTCCTCGGCACTGTGCAATCAAAGCAACTGCAGCCATTTTGGTTTTCATTAAATTTGACTATCTGTTGAAAGCCAGCGTAAATGTGTAATCACCAAATTTTGACTATTTTCTATAGTTCTAGCTGCGTCTACAACTTCCTAGGAACGACCCAATACTTTTGCACCTAGAACTTCTCGCCACAATCTAGTGTAATAGCTTTTCTATCTCTGATATTTATCTGAAACAGTCATAATTTATCTGTTCTTTTCATTTATTCATTTTTTTAATTTTATTTTTATTTAAGGTCTAATATTTTCCCTTTAAATTTATTTTTCTTATTGCTATATTATCAAACAATTTTTGTCTTTATTAATTTTTTTAATTATCAATGGTTAGTTTTTCCATATAAACGTTTAAAACCTGAGCTAGTTTATTTTGCTATGAAGCCTCATTTAAAATATTCAGTCAATTTTGCGGTGGGTACAACAAAATTCTGCAACACGAAGATTTATGAAAAGTTGATTTTTATGCAGCGAAATCTACTCTAAACCTTTATAAATGAAAAACTATATAAGAGGTTTACTGTTAACCATACCACCCTGCCACAAATAACTTTATGCACCTATATCAAATGGATGAATTGAGCCACTCGTAAAAGCTAGGCTTGTTGAGATTTCATGTTTATGCCCGACCCAGGATGATATTGACTATCTGCTTATCGACCCGATTTAAAGCTGGACTGTAAAAATAGTAAGTAAGAAAAGAAGGCAAAGATAAGAAGGTGGAGGAGGAGAAAACAATATAAAAACAGTGAAGACTATCAGATATTCATACCGCAGCGGCCCCTCGGGGACCATACCACGCTCCGGTTCGAGCTCTGCCCCGAGAGCAAATAATATATAAAGAGTTTAGTTTTATTCCTCCCACTCACCTCTAGTTCTCGTTTTTTTCATTCTTTTCTTCTACTCTTCTGTTTTACATCTAATAAAAATTTTATTTGTTAAGGTACAATATTAAATGTTTAGTTAGCTAATGATAACGACTTTTTGTTTAATTATTACTTTCCTTACTGCACAGCTAAAGTTAGGCTTTCGTTAGTACTGCCTACGGTTGCGCTTGGCAGCGCTTACCAACCGCTGATTTTTACTCTTTGTTTATTACGGTGAAACTGTTCACGGCAACGACTAACTTCTCTCGTTTAACCTATATCATATAATCATACTATATCGTTATAATATATCGTACATATATTATATCGTTAAAGCTATATTTTATATCGTTAAAACCTTTTAAAATATCCGTTATAGCCTTCGTGAAAGGAATACATGCAAGTTTCCAACATGGATTCTTACAATTCAAATCAAAATCTTACTTTTTTATTAGGAGAGGAAAATGAAATTATGTTGTAAACAAGATATAATGCTAACAGCATATTCGAAATCCGGAAAAGTGAACAGTTTTATGCTAAGTTAATAACTGGACATTTGTGAAATGGTGAGGAGAGATTCAGAAACATTTTTGAATAAGTACCTTGCAGGTTAATTTTGTGTTAAGCATGGTGAAAGGAGATATAGTAAGAAAAGCTACTAATGCAGTGTAAGCTGGCAGTAACTAAATAGGCAAATCAAACAATTTATCGTCCCCACCAAGTATAATTTATGAATGTGCATTAGGTACTTTTAAAGAAATCAAAAAAGAGCTTCACGCTTCACTTGTGACTTCCTCTTTGCGAATAATTTTACTTTTTCCCGGCCTATTAACTTCTCTGAGTTCTAGATTTTTGTTTAAAACATTTTATTTTGCAAATAATGCTTCTGGTAAATTAATAAAAGTAAGGTATACCAAAAATCCGATTTTTTACACCCGTTAGGTGTACGTGGTGGCTACGATAAATTTATTTAAAATGGTCGATAAACGATTCTGTACTTTTACAAATTGTTAATTTTTTTTTTAACAAATAAAGAAACAAATAAAAATCTAACGATATAAAATAAATAAATAAATAAAAGTCTAACGATTTTGATGAAACTTTCTTAAACTCTTCTCCTTAAATACTTAATTTTGATACTTCGAAAACTTTATAGTTTATATGATTTATATCTCCGGGACATTCCTGAAGCTCGTTTGAAAGATGATTTAAATTTTTACAGAGAGAAATATACAAAACATAAAAAAAAAAATCTTAATAGGACTAATATTAGTGAAGATACGTCCAACTATTTTTGTATTAGAATTTCGCCCTAAGCGGTAAAGAAAGCCCAGCTATTGGACGGATGCAGCGATATTAAAACTAATAACTTTCCTTTTCTCTTCTGTTTTGCACTTAATAAAAATGTTATTTGTAAAGGTCCAATATTAAATATTTGATTAGCTGTTGGTAAAGAATTTTTGTTTAATTATATTTGTTAGAATTAACACCTTTATTTTATATAACACCTAGTAAATATTACGTAGATACAGATTAACATGCCATAAAGATAACTCTGGTGACTATTATGTGATAAAAGGCCATCTTCTTTTCAGTGGTATCAGAGAATTGTCGAGAACAGATAGTGAAGCACGGCTACGAACTAACGAGTTCTTGTTCTCATTTCATATGTATCTATTTGGGGCCCAACCTCCAATACATTAAAACACTCAGACAAAGAAAAATATGCTGAAATCTTTAATTGTTACTGCATAGGAGCATCGAAGATTTTTCAGGTGTTTTCGGATTCAAAGGATTGGATTCAAGATTCCAATTTCCATTTGATGGCGTTTTGGAGCCCCGAATCTCATTTTAGCATAAAACTAATAACGCAAACTACCTTTTTGCAATCGAATCGACCGGAAATCGTTATCGACGAGCATTTTCTAGCAGTTCTAATATTTTTGTTCTTCCATTACGTTAGTAGCACATCAAGATGAAGTCTTAGGTAGCGGATCTTTTCGAAAGCCAAATGTGAAACATTATAATAAACATATTTTCAGTATGCAGAAGAATTAGCGAAATAGGTTATTTAAGACAAAAGAGCAAAAACTCAACAAGAGACAAAAAATAATGACTGGTTAGTTATTTGTCTATATTTCAGAGACATAAAGCTTTGATATTAAAATGGAACAGGAGCTAAAATGCCTTTGATGGGTTTATAAAATTGGATATTATTCATAGTTAAGGTCATGCTCTAGCCGTTGCCTGCACATGGTATTGAGTATAAGTATATACTAGTATAAACATTGAGTATACGCTCTGTCATGAAAGCGACCATTTTCTACAGACATTTTATAATTATGTGGAGAGTTTTCAAATCTTTTAAGATTAAAATTAAAAACTAAATAAAGATGGACAAAATATCGTTGCTTTAGAACAGAAGCAGCTTAACTCCGAAAATTAAATTGTACTGGAGAAGATTTTATTACTTTTTGTTTTATCGTTTTATGATGTAAATGTATAAACATAATTTTTAACTTTCTAGCTTAGGCCTAAACTTGGCTGAACATTTTTGTGATTTTTATTTTAAAGATGTTAAAAAAAAAATTTGTTACAAAAATGTTTTTAATTAAATATATGTATATATATATATATATATATATATATATATATATATATATATATATATATATATATATATATAAATTTCAATAATAGAACTGCATCATGAGAATAAGTGAAGCAACTTTGTCATGTGTGGACAAATTATTAAGTATTATAAATCGAAATCGGTTGCTTCAGCAACAAATCCACAATATTCTGAACTATCTTAAGATGAATAAAACAAACTTTGAGATAATAGTTCCGCTCTGACATGACGGTATTCTGGCCGACGGTATTTGCTGGTTTCTTTGTTAATATTTAATTTATTCTAGTTTAATTCTTAATACTATTGGGCACACAAAGCTCAAGGAATTAGTCGATAATTAATTAATTATAAGGGGATAATAATTAATTTAATCTATTTCGCATTAAATCATTTATGAATTATGTACATTCTTAGTGTCTCGTTAACTTGTTACTACGCACTAATTAACTACTCAATAAATGAAAGCAGTGTCGAAGCATAAATATTTCAGTACAGGAAATGTGAAACAAATCAATTACCAAACCCTTTGCCAACAGTTGCATCTCAAATACGGATGCGCTACGAATTTGCATTATTTATCTGATCAATTTAAGTATTTAATAATAATTAAGCCTTTAAATATTCCTGCAGGTTCTATCTGATCCTGGTGCAGGTATCAGTGAAGAATAAAATAGCATCTATGTACAAATAGATACAGTGCTGTTCGCTATATGTGTATTTATACACACACATATATATATATATATATATATATATATATATATATATATTTTTTCTCCCCTTCAATCACAGTTATATCCTTATATTCGATTTTTCGAACGATATTTTTAAGATGAAACGGCCAAAATTGTAAATCAATTTTTTATTTTCATTCACGGTTGATAAGATATATTTATTGTTTGTTTAGTTTATAAATAAATTCCAGTTTGCATAAAAAGAATCCTAATTTGTTTAAAGTCATATTACCAGTCCTTCGATTTGGACCTATATAGTCAATCATTAATTAGCACACGCTGAACAAAAGATATGTATGACTTTTTTTTTTACTAGAATTATAATTATGCTAATCAATATAGAGAGGAGAAACAGGTTTTTGTTTTCGGATGGTTTCCGAAAGAGTTAAAACAAAGCCAGAAGAGCCTTTTAATTTCTCTGGGGAACATCTTTTACTCTTTGTTATTTCGCCACAATAAGGCTGGGTAAAACGTAGAACTCCCGAAGGAATCACCACCCTCTCCAATCAGGAAGACGGTGGTAGCTAAAGAAAATCGTAAAAGCGGCCAAAATACGAATTTAAATAAAAAATAGTCATTCTTCAAAATTTTCGTTACTCACTAAATCCAATGGATCGCTTTGGAATGTCTCTTATCTTTTTCAGAATCCTGCTGTATTTTATGAACTTTGATAGAACTTAAATCTACAAGGGAGTAATAGAATTTTGGTTGCTTAGCCGGTTATATATTTAATTAATTTCTTTTTATATTTACCTAGTATCGACTCTGGGTTTGAAAGATTATACCTATCTTGTATAAAGTTAGTATCTAGCCTTCAATGCGCGAGGGAAAAAATATTGAACATGAATACTGACCACATCATCTTTTACTGTAACCATTTCTAAATAAATTTTGGTTCTTTACTAAATATTGAACCAACAAAAAACTCTTCATAGTTCCGACTCTTCATATCTCCGAATAATATTATCACCCTGGTAAAGAATTTGTTCATAAACAACAAATTTTTTAATTACATAAATATAAATATAATAATATAAAATAAAATAATAATAATAAGGGAATGTGAGGTGTGGAGGAGGACAGTATCCAGTAGCACATCTTCTCTAGCTTAATTTATTTATCTGAGTTTGTTAAGGAAAGAGATTTCTCATCCAGCATCTCTTCATCTCTTATGTCAATAAAGTTCAATCGTTGCCGTTTATCCTTTGGCCCTTAGGACCCTTTATCCATTGGAACGCCTGTGTAAGTTATTATGAAATTGTTGGTAAAGAATCCTTTATATATTTATATATATCCTTTATTATTTGTCAGTCATGTGCCGAGGTTCATATTTCACTATATGAAGTTTTAGTAAGACGATGTTTTTGCGATATCTTATATCTGTGAGGAGTATGTCCATATGAGATAAAGTGTATGTATTTATTTCCTCTGTTGAATTCAGTTTGAAAAAAAATGTCAATAAAGTCGTTTTTTAAGAATATCCTCCTTTACTTTAACTTAAGGCAACATGTTATCCTTCTGGAGAAGATAACTCCATGATACAATCCGTCTGAAGAATTTGGTTTTTATCAAGCTAAATTTCCTTTTAACCCAGAAAATTAGGAATAGGATGTCGAAAAAAACCACCAAATAATGTGAAGATTTTTAACCTGGTAGATATTGAAAAACATGTCATAAGAAATAAATTACAAAAATCTGGTAGTCGAACTATTTTAGCATCTGCCGCACAAGAAAAGTTTTGAATATATTTTATTGTAAACTATCACCCAATAATATTTATGGACATAATTGATTTTTCGTTAGGGAATCAGCAGGCCTGAAAATTGTTATTAAAGCCAGGAGGAAATTGCCTTAGCATCGAGTACGTTCTTGGACATTTTATTTGAATTTCATTCGATTGCAGGCACTCTTCCTTCTCCAGCTTTCCTAAAAAAAAGAAAGAAAACGAAAAGGCAATGCATATTTAGAGGACAGGGGCAGTAGGCCGGGGAAGGCAGACCTTTCTACGACCGTCCTCTTGCCTCAATTTCATCTCCAATGTCATTATCATTTATAGTGCTTACATGGTCGTCGGTCAGGATAAAAGAGGATGTGGGCATGCTGTCCTAACCTTGTTATTCTGATGAGTTAGGCTATTAAGTTACTCCGGTACCACGATACAATATGGAAGTCAATAGGATGAAGGAGGAAAGACGACTTTTTATAAAATAATTTTTGTTTATTTGAATTTACGTTCTTATGTAAATCAATTACGAGGAATTATCCTACAAGTTATCAAATTATTATAGCCAAATTCAACAGTTTGATATTTATTCTCATGGTTTCCTAACAATCGGTCGAATATCCAAAGCCAAATTTGAACCAGCTGCTGATTCGAGATTATTAAGATACTGATTCAATATGCTGAATCATTATCTGTTGCTAGTGAAAATTTCTGATTTAAGTTATGTCTGCATACCTAATAAACCAAATGAAGTTTGTTGTTGCTGGCATGGAAAGGGATGTCCAGTATCAAAATCTGTTAAACCGTCTTTGAATTCTTTCAGAAATCGGTATTTCGGGCTTTTAAGTGGATAAGCCCATAAAGGTTTTCGTTATACATTGTACTATGGTTTTGAACGTTTGTCAAGCCATCTAAAGAGGGTTATTTATATTTTGCCTAATACTTTAACAAATAAAAGTAATTTGCTTTTGTTTCATGGTTTTTTTTTGGTTTTTTTTAATTCATATATGAGTAAGTTTATCAGCTTTATAAAATACTTGATCCGAAGCCATAATGATTCAGCATATTGAATCAGTATCTAAATAATCTCGAATCAGCAGCTGATTCAAATTTGGCTTTGGATATTCGACCGATTGTTAGGAAACCATGAGAATAAATATCAAACTTTTGAATTTGGCTATAATAATTTGATAACTTGTAGGATAATTCCTCGTAATTGATTTACCGTTCTTATGTAAATCAATTACGAGGAATTATCCTACAAGTTATCAAATTATTATAGCCAAATTCAAAAGTTTGATATTTATTCTCATGGTTTCCTAACAATCGGTCGAATATCCAAAGCCAAATTTGAATCAGCTGCTGATTCGAGATTATTTAGATACTGATTCAATATGCTGAATCATTATGGCTTCGGATCAAGTATTTTATAAAGCTGATAAACTTACTCATATATAAATTAAAAAAAAACAAAAAAAAACCATGAAACAAAAGCAAATTACTTTTATTTGTTAAAGTATTAGGCAAAATATAAATAACCCTCTTTAGATGGCTTGACAAACGTTCAAAACCATAGTACAATGTATAACGAAAACCTTTATGGGCTTATCCACTTAAAAGCCCGAAATACCGATTTCTGAAAGAATTCAAAGACGGTTTAACAGATTTTGATACTGGACATCCCTTTCCATGCCAGCAACAACAAACTTCATTTGGTTTATTAGGTATGCAGACATAACTTAAATCAGAAATTTTCACTAGCAACAGACGCGCAAAATAAAATTCATTATACGAACATTTGCACTACTTTAAACCAAACAACTAATGACGTTATGACTTTAAGAACTCATTGAAAGAAACTTATTACCGCCGAAATCCCGCTTATTGCAAGTAATTATTTATGTTTAATTCATTAATTCATTTTTTTTATGGAAATAAAAGCGTATTTATCTTTAATTCAATTAGCATAACAAAACCTACGATTGTCATATCTGATTTAAAAGAAAGTTCCTCCACGTGATAATTGGAGCGAACTAGAATCTTTAAAATATGGAGTACAAAGAAAAATGATTAACTACCTTTATCGTATCTACAGAAGCATAACTGTTGCTGTAGTCCACCACCACCTGGAAGGCCTATAAACCAAAAAGATGGGCTTAAAGAATAAAAACAAGAATACGTAGAGCTGCTTCGGAGGGGACAAATAATTTCCCAAGCATGCACACTATAAACCAATATATATATATATGTATATGTACACTTTTTTTGTTGTTGTGTGTGGTTTAGAAATTCCTTCCCCTCTTTGATTTCACATCATCTTTCCTCTTGGTTTGATTTTTCGCCTTATTTATATTTGGATCTGGAATCGGTCATTTTGGGCTGATTTTGAGAAGCAGTAAACTCTATTATTATTTCAAAGGAGTTAATCCTTCTCAAAATGAGCTATTCATTTATATTTCATGCAGGAATATAATGATTAGGGATTTATCTGTCTATACTAACATGTGCACGTCAACGAATATTATATCTATTTTTTAAAGTAAAAAAAAAATAATAATTTCGAGAGGGGAAGGATTGCAGCCCCTGAAGCTTCTTTCCCTGGCTACCTGCCTGCATATCGATGAAGGTTTATTAAGACGTCGAAAGATCTAATAGATAAAGAAGAAAGAACCAATATTTTTTTAGAATTATACATTGTTTGTCGTTATTTATAAAAATTCAATTTTGTTATAATTGACAAATGGAAGTGTATTACATTTTAAAAGGGCCTTCCATTAATCTGAGGCCCCATTCATCTATTCAGTAGGCATTAGTTTCTTTTGAAACATAAGATAATTTTACTATTTAAAGGTAAGATAATCTGACGTTTTTGATAGATTTCCTATAGGTTCTGTCCATTGTTTATAATGCGTTTATGAAGTGGAGGAATCGCTTTCACGATACCTTAATTAAATTACTCGTTTTAGTGCCTCCTGTATCCAAAAAATCTTCATGTCATCCAGAAAAACTACTAAACTAAATCCTATGTAGGCGCTTCCTTTCTTGTTAACACGTTTAGGAGTAGAGTACATGTGTCATCCACAATATAAAAATCATTTTTGACTCATTTTTCTGTTAATTATTGTTTTTATAGGTATAAAAGATAATACATATAATATATAGAACATGAAACAAACTATTAAAATTTATTTAAAATATTTTTATCAATCATTCAATAAAATTTATATTATAGCAGTTGACAATTGATATTCCACTTATGTTTTAATGGCATTTCTTTTTCGAGTTCTTTCAGCCATTTCAGCCAGGCATTAGCATCAGTACTACATCTAATGTCAGTGTTTGACAATATTAAAAGCAAATAACGAAATAAATGATTATCTTCTATTTTTCAATTGTCTAGGGATTTCTCTTCAATGCATTAAATAAAGGGCAATTCATATCTTCCATTTTAATATTCGCTATATTTCATTTATGTCTACGTTTTGAGGAAAACTTTCCCATCTTCAGAACAATTTATCTCTAATCTACTTCTCTCGCGTTTTCAGTTTTCCATTAAAATTGCTAATAATTTTAACAAATTAAACAACGTCTTGTTGCTGGGATTCTAGACCATTGACTAGTTAATGGAAGCAATGAACTGCCCTTTATTTAATAAAATGAAATAAATGATATGTATGGCAAAGAAATATAGTTTTCACTAAAATAAATAAAACCATTAATTATTAAATGTCTAATTATTGGATTAAATTTAATAAAGAACATTTGAAATTCAATGTGAAAAAAATAATTTTAATGACAACGTTATTTATTAATTTATATTAACATTATTCGATATAACGAAATTATATCAATTATTCAAATCACTAAAAAAAATTTACATACTCCAGCCCTCTCTATCGCTGTGCAGTGTGAGGTTTCTTATTGTGGAGCAGGTTTTAACAAAATTTACTTTTTGAAAAAGAAAAAAAAAGTATATCTAAAATATTCATAAAAATAAATAAAAAAAGATTTATAAATGATCACAGATTTAATGAGAGAAACAAATGAAACGTAGTTCGGCACATAGGGTTCAACTTTACCCCAACTACCGAGTTCTTAGAGAAAAAACCAAGTTATAGGTGACTGACAGAAGTGAGGCGAAAATTGGCAATATCCAGTCCTAGATGGGATTATAGGAGGCAGCTATCAGCAATTTCAGATCCGGTATGTGACCACACGATAACGTCTACGGCCTTCTAGACGGATAGGAAAGATCTGAACCCCAACCCCCACTCAAAGGTTGATGCATTTATTATAATATAAGAAGTATTAATTAAAAATTCAGATAAGAGCGAAATACCTCTAGATTTAAAACATAGTTCCTCACGAGCGTAGTGTTTCTTTTAAATATGTAAATAACGCTTTACATTTGTTTATAATACGACGTTGTTATCATTTGTAAATATATATAGCATGATTTAATACAAAATAATATATTTTATACAATGGAGCTCTAACTTCCTAGGACACAATTAGTTTCTATAAAGTGGGCACTCTTAATTCGGAAAAAAATCTGGCGGTTAAGCATAGTACTGTACAGATCACCTTGCGCAACGTACAACAGCAGCATGTCTACACCTCTTGGTTGGTCAAAGAAATCTAAAATCTTCTCCTTGAGTAATACCTAATATCATTGTCATTTCATTTTTGTTTTCACGTTTCAATTTCGTTTATCATATTTCGTTATTATAAGAACGTTAATTTTAAATTTCTTGTTATTATTGTATAATACTTTATCAATTTATAAAAGCATTACTGAAATGGTAATGGAAATCGGATAACGTTATCTAATGTTTATAGTTTACATCATTGGACTTTAAAAAATAAAAATTAAAATAATTTATTATTTTAATATAATAATAATTACTATTTATTTAATATTTTGTTATTTATTTTCAATACATACTCATAGTTATTTGCCATCATCTCAATTTTGGTAATTTTGAATATTTAATTTTCATGGAATGAAATTTATTAATTTGTCTTATTTTTTAACATCACGAAAAAGGCCGACATAAAACTTCAATTCATTCAGAAACTATCGATTCACTTATTTCTCTAAACAACACAAAAGATCCTCAGACAAGGACCCTTGATGCGATATGTTGCAAACATAATCTGAACTTGAAATCACAACTACATTATTATCACAAAAGTTAATCACCAAAAATCGGATTAATTACACACACACACATACACACACACACACACACACACACACACACACACACACACACACACACACACACACACACACACACACCAATACCTATTTATCAAATTACCTTCATAGATTCAAAGTATTGCAAAATAAATAAAATAACATGTATTACGTCTTAAAAGATACATTTCATTTTTTATTGTTTTTACTTTTAAATTCACACCTGTCTTCAGGAGATGGGAACCAGCGAATGATCTGAACTACACAAGAATAAAGAAATCAGTTTATTCATAATTAAATATATTATTTCATGGAGGAACTATAAATAAAAAATATTTTTGCTATGTTTGCAGCTTCTATGAGTTGAGGAAGTTACTTAACAACTTTAATATTTGTTACACCATTATACCGTAATAAGCAATGGCATTAAATTCAGAAAGGGACATTATTCTGAAGATGATCGCAAATAGAATCATATATTTTTAATAAACTTTTAATTATAAATATTAAATAAAATAAACCTTTATTTGTAACTAGAAAACGAATGGAATGATCAATTCCAAAGTACGGGCATTAAGTAAGAAATAAGCCAGCATTGAGGATGTAGGTACCTCATATCTTCATCTGACACCGCAACTCATCGCCAATAGGAAGGCGTATTTCTTCGTATTTTGGCGGATTTCAATCGATTTCTCGCCATTTTAGGAGTTATATAACTTCTTAATATCTATCTTTCGAAAAACAGTCGTAATTTCTGTCACCGTCCCACACAGAGGAATCAATACTACACAATGACGTAGCAGCTCCTGGACAGGCAAGGCTGGAGACTAATGATTTTGCCATTCATAAAATTTAAGTACGGTAATGGACAAATAGGTGGAATATGTTTAAAAGCATTATATTGGCAACAGACCTATTAAAATATTAAGAATACAAAACTTGAAAAACATAAATAAAACTAAATTATATTAGCTATAAGAACAAAGGTTGATAAGGATCTATGCTACCAAACGTTAATGCATGTGGGAAGGTAGAACTGATGGTTTGTTGTTTGTTGAGAGTGGATATTTATGGTATAAAGTAAAGAGACTACAAGATTAATATCTAAAATATAATTTAATTTTTCATTCAGTTATAATTAATATTTTGCACTATTAGATACATATTATTTTATAAAAAAATGATAAAAAATAAGTGGTTTTTCGGCTTTTAATCAGCCGCTATATAGATATCGGTGGATTTTATTATTGCAAAGCCATCAAGGAACCACGAAGACGATACAGAATTTGATAAAGATTGGTTGTGTAGTTTTCGCGGTTAGCTCTTACAAACGAAAAACGGGCTGTCCTTTTATGCTATAGTAGGATATCGTAACTAATATTTACATAATTTTGTTGGTGAGTACCTACATGTATTTGATTTCTTATCTTAATTAAATTCATAATTCATTTAATTTAATATGTATTAAAATACCAAAATGTATTTTGATTTGCTTATTTTTGAATTTTTGTGTGTTTTTAGAACTGAAGGTGAATGTATAACATTCGAAACTAGTTTTCAATAAAAAGAAAATTATAGAAGTGGCTGTATATCTGTCCATATCGTCGGTTAAGCTCTTGTCTTTTAAGTCTAGTATTAGGGTTTTATGTTAGTCTTTTGTCTGAAAGAAAGCCCAAATACCAAACTGTGTCTGAAAATGGAAGTGGTATGGAGTTAAAATGGATTGGAGGGCAGGATTTGCGACGGAGTGTGAAAGTAACATACTTACATTTTAATTCATTGACTTCAATGCGTCAATAGTTAGTTGCAACACTGTTCGATCAGGGTTAGATGCCTTTGTAGGTTTGAGGATGCCTTTTCAGAGTCTGAATGTTTCATCAGCAAATGTTACCAGGAACGTATCGGGATTTATAGGAATGTCAGCGGTGAATAAATAGTAGATGATCTAAGACGCTGCCTTGTGGAACATCGGCCTCGACAGGATAACTATTGGAGGATTCGGCACCAGAGAAAGCACTGAAGGAACGGTTACAGAGGTTGGAATTGGAGGGTTAGTATAAGGATTGGGGTAAATGGATTTTGAGCTTGAAAAGCAAGCCATCGTGCCACACCGGTCGAACTTTTTTTATTAGGCAATTGATTAGGAAGAACCTGCAAAGTTAAATCAGTGATTATTATTTTCAATAAGCACCAATTATTAATTTCATCAACTTATCCTATGTCACCATAAGTATAGATGAATAGAAAATTTGTAAAAAAATAAAAAATATATCACCTAACATCACAATGTGGGGGTTAGTGATATATTCATATATAACTATCATTCCTTTGAGACAATTAGATTTATTTTATTTTATTTTCCACCCTGCCCTGCCTATAAGGCAATATGGGTATCTGAAGGAGTGTGATGTTATACATTCCTGCTAAGACAATTAGATATACGTTATACATTTTTGTTTGATGTTTTATCTTCAAGAATCTATGAAAATATATAACTGAAATATATTGCTGTTTCTGAATCCCCGCCCCTCCCTAACTATACTAGAAACACAGCTCGACTGGTTATAATAGAATATCTTCGGAGAATTGGAGAAAAATTAGACGATTCATTAGAAACAGAGACATTGAGGAGAGATGAGATAGAGCTAACAGAGGCAATTGGACGAAGGCAAGCAATGAGGGCAGTACAACAGACAGCTAGTTCATGTTTGTCGGATCCAGTTAGTTGATTATGTATGCCCTTTATCGGCGAGGAGGACCATCCTCAGCGGAGGGAGAGAGTTGGAGGATTATCTGGCTCTGGGTATTTATTACTGAAATCACTATCATTAAAAATACTGTAGTCATTAATATTAATTAATAGTGGGTATTAAGTTTAGCTTATCAGAAAATGACAAATTACAACTGAATATGACAATTTGAGTATTAAATAACAAGTTACATTTTTGAACATAAAAGTCTTTTATTCTAAATAAAAAATATCTGGTGTGTCCACTCAAACGATTTTCCTTAGCATTTTTGGTCCAAAGTCCAATATAAGAATTGTTTGCTGTATCTTCAATATCTGTATTCGTTATCTGGATCTGCAATGTTGCAGAAAATAGATAGTTTTCGAGTAATTAGTGGAACTAAAGTGGTTTCCATGGAAACATGCACATAATACATTAAAAATAATTTTAATGAAATCCGTATCTTAGCTACACCTGCCGTAATAAGGTGAAAGGCCCTAATCATTGGTGTTTCTAATGTCATAAAAATGTTTAATTTTTAGAGCAATTTGGGCACAATACAAAAATATATTTTAAAAAGTGATTTGGAGTTAGAGTGTTTTAGTTTTGTAGAGATTTGATTAACTTTCAAATGATTATATACATAAATTAAAATAAAATTCATACTTTTTGGGTTATGTGCAAATAATATTTTCTTTTCATCATAACTTATTTTCCTGATTTTTTGGGGGGAATATACTATAACTCTAAAATTAAAGGGCTCTAAGAAAATGTACAATCTATAGTCAAAAGAAAAACATGTTTTTTTATTATCGCTCAGCCACTATTCCGAACAGGGTGCCCGTTTAGGTGCTCAGATGCATCGTGAGAGCGCACGCTACAATATGAAAAAAAAAATCGGTCAACTGCACATTGAAATTTTGAGCCGATTACTATACTTTCTTTTCCTAGTAGCGGTAGGAAAATAAAATATATATATATATATATATATATATATATATATATATATATATATATATATACTTTCAGTAACAAATATGAGTTTGTGATATAACATTCAATATACATTAGCTATGAATATTCCGTCGCATTCAAAGTACATTTTCAGATCCCATTCTTCAGAATTTTAAATCTCCATATTGTTTTGCTTCATCATTCTTAATCATTTAGAAAACTATCCCTTTGTTACGAGATCCACATCCACACAAAGGCACACCATACCATTCAAAAAAATAAACAAAATAATTCGAATGCCTAATTATTTTTAATTTTTCACAGTGGGTTGCTGGTTCAACAACTGAGTAAGAGAGGTGCTTATGAACTAATAAACTAATTCCATCTTTCTTACCTAAATTTGAAGTATCATTGTAATCCAAAGGCATGCAGACTTGTGGAACAAGTTAACCCGGTGTTTACTTTTTGACCTTTTCTTGCCAATGGATCTGCAGAGTAACTGTTACTGCTGTGCTAAGAGTAAACATTAACTGACATTTAAAAATCAGCTTAAAATTTATTTTACACATGTAAGCATCCTTGGGAAAAAAAGTAAAAAGACTCCAGTGCAACTAATTATTGAGTAATATTATTAAAAAGGCACCTGATTAATAAAAAAAATAAATCAATTACACTTCGGGACCCCCTTGTGCCATGGGCCCTCGGATATCACCGACTAGCCGACCTGGCCAGACCGTGCCTGTGTGAAACCTAGGTGGACAATGACTGCTACAACTTAATGGGAGTTCTTACTGGATTTGTTTATATCAAAATTAATTAAAGATTTTTTAAATCTTTCACTCCTTGTTATTTCTTTTAATTTGTCAGAAATATTTCCAGTATATGCTGAAGTTGATTTTGAGATTAAAGGAATTGAATTAAACTAAAAAAAAAAAATAATAATTATAATAAAAAAAATAACTACAAATGGAATGTTTAAACGTTTGATATTACACATTCTTGAGAGACTCTGAAAGCATTAATTTATTCATTTTTAGTAGTTTCATCCAATAGAGGGTCATTCAGACATTGTGACTGTACTCTTCTCTGTGAAAATTATAGTTATTATAGTTTTACAATTCAAAATCTCTAGATGTAACTATATTTTATATTTTTTAGTCTTACTATTTTTTTCCTTTTTTTTAATCGTTAGCTTTGCTACTAGTCTAAGTTTTCCACTTACGATTTTTTTCATATTTGTAGTGGACCTACGTGATTCATGAGCTATTTTTATAATATAAAGCGTTTTTAATTGGCTGGGAGTACTATAATCCTGGGGTTTTTTCTTCCACAAGATCGAGGAGTTTGAGAAAAAGTTAAGTAGGTCATATTTGCCAAAAGGATTAACAACGTCTTCAAAGTCTATAACTGTTAAGAAAAATATTTTCGCCAATTAATTCTTTGACCTTTGAAGAATTAAAACAAAATTATCTGAAAGGGAAAATTACTCAGCTTTGATTGGTGCAATCGGATTTCATCCGGCCAAAGTTTATAAAATTTTATTTTTACTTGAAAAGATTACAATCCGACTGAATAATGTTACTAAATTGGCTACTTTCGTGGAACATAGACAAGATAAAACTATAATATATTTTCGAAAAAATGCAGTGGATTTTTTTCGATTAAAATCTATTAAATTTATAGCTATTTAAATATAGGGGCATCCAATATTCCTGAGTTCATTTGTTAGAAGTGTAACATCGTTAAATAGCTAATGACAATATAGAGGAGCAAAGTATAAAACTCCACTCAACTTTTTTCTAATTAAAGACCACTAACTTATTTCTATCTTTCAGAAGATTGCAGAGCTAACAGAGCGTGGTTCACCGAGGAGCATAATGTTGACTTATTCTTTCCTAGAGGGCTAACTAATTAATAGGGAAGGGAACTTTAAAATGGCTTCAAGTCGTGCCTATGAGCTCAAACTAAGGATAAAGTTGAGATCAACTACGCAACTTAATCTTTAAATTATTAGTCGGTGGATAAATATTATCCGAAGAATACCCGTGTCATGAAGCTGGAAATTTATTTACAAAACTTTAAAGAATAACAAGAAATATAATCTTGATTACTAATGTGATAAACATTTCGTTTATTTAGATTTTGGAAATATATACAACATTCGTACTTTTCTTTTTTTTAATATAACGTAAATTATTTTTCATAACACTTCATTTTTCAATTACGTTTAAATGTAGTCCATACTACAGCTCGCCCACAGTTAAATGAGGGTGAACTTTTTTTCTTTATCCTCGGATTTCATGTTCAAAATATTTAGTAATTTATACGTACATTAAATGATAACTATACTATCTTGTAATAATTGTATATATTATTAAATATGTAGTAAATGAAATCCGTGGGTTAGAAAAAAAAAAGTTATTTTCGACTTGAATACCCATTGACTGTGCCCTCCTCCACACCGATCGTAACCAAAGTTTTTGTGATGATTCTACATCCAAAAATATTGGATACGTGTGTCGGCGCTCATTCCAATGGGCACTAGGAGCCGAGAAAAAAAAAATTCAAGCTGAAACTACTTTATTTTTTATTACGAGTTTGAATAATGATATTAACGTGATTTCCCCCCAAAACAATTGTTTTTCAGTATACGTTACAGGAAAAATACAAACTTTAAGAGATGATTGCTTTTTGGTGAAATAAATAGAAACAAATGTTTAGATAATTGGATCAATTAGCCTTATAGATTTTTCTAAACCAAAATTATGGTAAATTTTGATTCAGCGTAACTAAAAAATCATTATGTTTAAAATATCATCGAAAACAAAAAAAATTTTTATGAGTTTCCAGGGAGTTAAAAATTTTTTACCGACGAAATTACATCGATTTGAAGCTGTGTATCTTGTCTTCAGTTTATCGGAATTCGATTTTTTTGGACTCGTTGAAAAGAGGGAAGTTTCTTCTTTCCATAAATGTAAACAGCTTTTGCATTATCTAGGAAGTCTGTGTAACAAAATGTGATTACAAAATAAAAACAAATTTATGATTTTTTGCGGATAACGTTGGTTCTAAAACACGTAAGAAGACTACGGTTAAAGGAAACCGCAAAAATTAAGAATCTTTACCGACGACCAGAATTGGGTTTGAATCGTTCAAAAGGTTCCAGATTTATATGTAATTATTTAATCTTCATAAATGTTTGAAGGGTAGATAGGTGGACCCTTGGCTAAATTTATAGTCATACAATTTTTATTTTTGGATTCGTCTGAAAATTTGAATATACAGGTTTTTCAGAATGCTAAAACCAAATTTGACGCCAGTTTTAGATAATGAAATTCTGTTAAAATACTTCACTCTGTGGAGGAACAATGTTTTCATTAGATATAATGCAACAGAATCTTGAAATCACTTTAAAATTTAAATATTTTGTTTAGTAAATTGGGTAATTAAAATTTACTATTCATGGATCACAAATAATGTTTTTGTAGGACTTAAAACACTTTCAACCCGATCTTAAATATTTAAATTAAATTTCAATTTACTATGACAACCTGAGTAAGTCCGTGTACAGTTAAGAATCGTTCCAACCTTACAATGTCATGCAATGTCACCAGGAACTGCCAAAATTTTAGACTTAATAAAACAATAAATCAGTTTTGTTCTAAGAATCCAAAAATTCAAACAATATTGATATTATCCTCTTTTGTCATATAGATAGGCAAAAATAGTAAAGTAAAAAAAAAAGTTCGGAACCTCTGAGGGTTTCTAATTCCTAATAATTGTGTCCTAAAATTTTCCATCACATATTAAATTTCGATAACATTTTTTATTTCTCAAATTAAAATTATTTAATTAAGTTAATTACGTATTCTGTTATGCATCTCGATCTTGTCATTTCATTAATATTTTTAAGATTTGCAAATTGCAATCATACATTTATAAGAAATTCAATTATATTTTAATTTCGCTAAGTAATTAATTTTTCAAATGTAATTAATTAATATTCCTTATACACTTGACCCACAGTAATATGAAAAATATAAATGATTAGGACGCGTTCTCATTCCTGATTTTCTTAATTCTTAAAAAATATTTAATTTAATTAATTAGCATACAAATTTAAACTGAAAATAAAACCACATAAAACAGGTGACTCTTTAATCTGTGAAAAAAAAATCATATTTCGTGCGGACGGACAATAGAAAAAATCTCAGATTGGAACGAAAATGGAACGGAACGAAACCCAAAAACGTTCATGTTCCGATCTGAAATTACATGCCAGCGGGAACGTTGCTCAGGAACAAGCAAATTCCGTAGGAACGAAATCGCCTACGATCTCCCTTCCAAACAGTTCCGATGGTGGAAATGGTTTCTGAAACCCTTCTCTATAGATATGGTGATAGATTTCCAATTTTAATGATTTGATTTCATATTACGAATTACGAAAGCGAATAAGATATGTTTCACATACTAACCACACTATATACACTATTCCCACAGTTTAAAAATGGATTAATAATGGACTTGGACATGACCATGACCCCAATACATGAAACTATCAGAAAAGGATGAAAACAGTTGGATAAGAATCCCCTTCAATAGAGGAATAAATTGGTTTCTCGCCAAGAATAGGTAGTGTTAAATATAACAGTCCTTCTTGCCTACTAGGCCAAATTATGCCATGGAATGGTTATTCAATTATTTCAATTAGATCGTGGTAGATGATAATATAATGTTTTTAAAAACATTTAAAAAAATAATTACAATATTTTAGAATTAAATAAATGATTAGAAAAGAGTCCGGAGTAAGGTGGCAGGAAAGGGCCGTTAAGAAAAAGTTTGTCAGAGTTCAAAATTCTCCACAGCTTAATTTAATTATCTTTTCCTGCTTCACTTAACTTCAAAATCATTTCCTTCGGATCGAATTACTTTACACCTCCAACTAACTTTTTATCTTACCTCGAGAGAAGGTTTTCGAAGGCAACACAGTTTTTAAAGTTGACTTGATAATATCCCACATTAACGATTTCTGAAAAAAAAAATCAAAATCTATTTTTAGGCTTTGATTCATCTCGATATCATTTTTGCTGCTTATTAGTTTTTTTTTTTTTTTTTTAAATCAAGCTTTTACTCCGTAACCGAAGTTTGACGGATTCAAACAATGAATCCTTAAAATTCGGGATACTTTACATTAAGCCAATATTTCAGGTTTTGAATGTTTTTATTGAATCATAGTTCGTTTTCAGGAGAGACCCTTCTAAAACATAGATATTATTCCTCATTAACAACAAATAATCAACATAAAAATACTTTATTCAATAATAGTCAAGAAGATCCTTTTATTATACTTTTATAGTCTCAACAATTTTATTATTATGACATCCCCAACGTTTCGCAGGGCTATTATCAAGGTAATCTGTTAAAATAAAGCTGTACCACTTTTAACATTAAAATAAAATCTTCCATTTATTTTAAAACACATAGGTTCTTCAAATAAAATATTTTCTGTTAAATATTTTTCAAAATAGATCTTTTCAATAATATTCTTGAAAATGAAAAGCCTATTCCACCCAAGTCTCTACTAATATAAATACTTGAACCTGTTGTACGAATAAACAAAAATTACAATTTTGATTTTGATAACGGATTTATTTTACAAAGCGAAAATAATAAATTCAAAAGAAAAATGCAGGAAGCTATTGATATTTCTGAGAACATTAACTATGCTGTAAATTTGAAGCCAGACACTAAAAATTTCAACCAATATTATACTGAAATACTTAGTAAAATTAATTTTAGATGGCAATGTAATAATTGAGAACAAAATATCTCCATCTATATAATAATATGATAAATTAGACGATGGATAATAGGTGATGAATTCCTAAGTTTATGAGTAAAATAGGTGTTTGAAAGAAAAATATTGGTAACAAAATCAATAAAAAACAGATAAAAGATTTTATAGGAAGTAAATCGATATCAGATATTAAATATTAATAATTAAAAATGTAATGTATCTAATTTCTATATATTTGAGGTAAGGTAATGTTGAGTAGGTGCCCAGAATATTTTACGTGATTGTAAAATATTTATTTTTGAAATTAGATTTTCCTATATTTTTTAAATGTTCCTCGGATGAAGTTCACGTTTCCACTACATCCATTTTGATAAGATTTATAATTCAATTTAGTAGTCCAAGTACGCACTTGTCCGATCGTGAAGGGGTAAGTGCGCACAAGGCAACTGGAAGACTCATTATTCAAGCAGTAGCGGTTGTGAGGGATATGTAAAATAGTTCCGTTTCAAGAGGATTATTATACTATTATAGGATTATTATTCATCGAAAAAAGTTAAAACTCGTCTGAGAATCATATTTTACGATCTTAAGTGACATTTTTGATTTGGATTGTGAGATATAATTGAATAAATGTATTGAAAAAAAAAAACGATTTTTATTTCAATACGCTTTTCCCCAGTTGATCCGGCAAAACATGAGTGTAGGAGTAAATTTACATCACACATACTTGTCCCACAGCAGAGGCCTGCTCTTACCCCTACTGTCATGTTTTGTTGTGGCAACCCTCACTAGCGCATAAAAACAAAATTCAAGAAGAAATGTATATCACAAATTATTTTAAAGAACAGCTCTTTAATGTTCCACTGACCGCAGGAAAAATTAAAATAAAACATTAGGCCTAGTGGTGGATAAACACCGCTGTACACCATGGATTCCGCTGTGCACTATGCATACCGCTGTAGAGCAGAAGTTGAAAGATACAAATAATAAACAGGTTGGAATTGATATATTTACAGCTCGTTATACTTCATCTTAGCGAACTCTCGTGGCTGATTTCTAATACATATGTTTTAAGACTTCGTGCTCCCAAAAGGACAATTCTTACAAGTTCAGGATTATGCACTGATCCCACCATTACCTTATGTGTTTTACAATTGATAGAAATTTTTATTTTTATGCTAAAATTGAGAAAAAAACCCCTGTATTTTAACAGATTACCTTAATAATCGTTTGGATATCCGAAACGAACGAAATATGGATCTTCTGGACTATTATTAAATAAAATACTTTTATCGAAAAAGAAATATATATATATATATATATATATATATATATATATATATATATATATATATATATATATATATACACCTTGCATAGTGATCTGGACTCTTCCGTCATGGCGTGAAAATCTTAAAAAAGATGTGAAAAGGACTCAGATGAATGTCAGGATCTTCTGTAACAAAGAGGTTATTGGGGTGGTAACAGACTTCACGTATCTGGGTACCGTGATCAACAGATCTTGAAGGAAAGTGGACTCAGAAATAACAAAGAGGATCTCAAAAGCCAACTCAGTTTACTACCGCAACTGCAACTCAGTCATCGGAAACAGAGAAGTGGGTCAAGACACAAAGCTACACCTGTTTAAGTCTGTGTACCTCTCGGTCCTTCTTTGTGGAGCTGAGAGCTGGGTTCTAACCGAAAAACTAATCGGATCACATCAGCTGAGATGAGGTTTCTGAGATATGCACTATCCTGAAAATAATAGCAAACTGACAGCTCAGATTGTTTGGACACTTCTGTCGCATGGAACATCATAGGGATCCTATCAAAACAATGGAGGTGAAACCATTGGGCAAGAGGCCAAGAGGTAGACCCAGGAATTCCTACTTGGGCCACATCGAAGGCATTGCGAGGCGACGACAAAAAACTGCAGGCGAGATGAGGACCGAGACGCCTGGCGCCGTTGGTTGGAAACAACCCCACGCTGAGAGGCAAATGAGTGGAAAAGAAATAAGAACAAGAAGATCTAGTTTATACCTATTACGATAGTAAATAGATAATTTTATGGATTTTAATTATGAATGTATTTATTTAACTTATACAATTCAATAAGAAACATACAATACAATACACCATTGTATAAACAATATAATAAAAAACTCTGTTCGGAAAGAATGCTGACAACTTCCAAAAATATTTTCATTAGTCACACTGAGACTGGCTGTTTGTTGCAAAAATCTACAAATGAGCTAAGTAAAACAAAAAACAAACGTAAGTAGGAAAAATGTTCCGAAGGAATGTATAATTCGTTCAGGAAATTCAAACGAATGACGAATAATGGGTACGAATAGAAACGAGCTGTAGAAGAAAACGAGATAGGCGAAAAAATACGAGATAAAGAAATGAAAGGATATACAATGGAACGTGATCTACAGGAGCTGAGGGCCTTATACAGAAAAAAATTCGTCCGGGTCACGTACGTTTTCTCCTCAACTACTTGTTACTATATTCTCTTTAAGCAATAACAGTGTTAGCGTACATAGAAGGAATTTAAATTTTTAAGTTTTTTACTACAATTTTATTTTATTATGTTTGTTTTCTTTAGAATTTATCAGTATTAATTAAATTATAATTATAATTTAATGGAACTAATAAGTTCATTGAATTTAATTCAGTATTTTTGGATAAGAGGGAAAACGGCTACAAAGAAACGACGAACTCAGACAATTTGTGTGGCAAAACATCGAAAATTGTTTAAAAAGATATTTATTATAGGATCAAAGGAAGAATTAATGACCAGGCTTATACAACGAAATGTGAAAAACGTCTGTTCCTTAAAAAAGTCCTTTGGAATCCGTGATAAGTTTACTCTTAACAATCTTTAATAATGACGGGAGTAATGACCGATTTTGCTTTCTATGAAATTGTAATTCATTGATCGGCTTTATTTATTTTTCAAATCCAGTTAAGGTAGCCTATCTGTGCCTCGCGGTTTTACCCACGTAGAATTTGGATTAACCCCTAAAATATGACGTACCAACCGAAACAACCCAGAAATGCTAAGAATAGAATGTTCTCTCTGAACGGACGGTATGTCAAATTAGTGACATCAGGCAGAGGAAAGAGGGTCCGAAATACAAATGATCATTCAATGAGGATTCTCTACGGAAACTAAGGGATCCTGTTTTGACAGATCAAAGAAAAGTATTTGGGAATTGGCAAGAGGGTTTGGAATTTCCAAACCTGCCATAAATCGTGGGCTGCATAAATTGAGAAAAGTGAATCGCTCATAAAGAGTGAATCCCTTGGTCAGCTACAAAGGATCTATGATGTTGTAACAGCCTTATCCACGATTATAAACAGAAATCGTGTATTATTTCAACAAGATAACACCCAAACACATCTCGTTCAAGAAACAAAATTTTTAGGACTTGATGGGACTGAGTTTCTTCCACACCCTGCTTAAAATCCAGGCTTAATGCCCTCCGAATATCTGCTCCGTACAGAGGTTCACTATTTTCTAGGGAAACCTTCAATCCTCTGGACGATGTTGAAAATGGTAATGCAGAATTCCGTCGTTCAAAAACCAAAGAGCGGCATTGTGAAGGAATCCGAAAACTAGCCTGGATATGGTAAATAACCATTGAACACAATTGTACCTATATACTTTGAATGCTATAAAAAATGGTGTCAAAATTAAATTACTTTTACTGAGCAAGAAAAACCTGTTTTGGTATTAATTTATTTTATCTAAATATGGGAGCTTGTAGGATGTAGCCAGCTGAATTAAAGTAATTGACTGAAGGATAATTATGGGTTAGTTCCATCATACTGCGTTTTCATCATATCAATTTCTGTTGATCCTGTTATATATTATAAAACAGAGGGTTGGTCTAGTGAAATGTTGGAGCGAGTTCATCAGCTCATTACCATGCATGGTAGGTTTCGATATAAATTCTTCTCCTCCAAACTTTAAGATGCGATTTCCAATGTGAGGGAGACTCTTTGGCGAGGTAATTGAAGATATCTCTTATAGCGCCGCATCTAAAGTTAAGTCTTCAAAAGTTTCACCTTAGCCGCGCCCTATAATCGCGGTCCAAAACGTGGACTGAATTTAAATGAGCTGATTTTCTTGAGACTTTAATTATAAAGTAAACACGACCTGGGCAGGCCACCGTGGCGTATTATATATTCCACTTTCGTAGCCTGCCCTTCTAATGGGCTCCAACCAACTTGTCCGAAAAAAAAAGTTTTTCCTTTGAAAACTCTAAACATCTACACTTCAGAAAACGGAAATTAATTATCTATTGAAAAAGTAAATAAATATATTTTAGGCGGCTTAGAGCCCGTGAATGGAATTAAATCTCCTGGCATTATTTGGTTGATACCATTTGGTAGTTCCGGAGTAAAATGATTCAATTTCTTCTTATTATATAAAACGATAATATGACTTTATCATTAAAAGCTAATCAACCATCGAATTACTGACAGAATTAAATCTTAGATAAATCTACTAACACCTGAACATGACGGTAAAAAAGTCAAAATGGAATCTCATACTACGTAATAACCATAACGTACAAATTAGCTAAAAAAGATTCCCTGTGTGAGCAGAGCCCTCAGAAAAAAATAAATGAACAAAAAAATTATCCTGATAGACACAAAGACTTTAAAAATATGTTCCGAAATAACTGAACATAACTACAGAAAAAGTTAAAAAAAAAAAAAAACTGTGAAACTACTTGTGAAAGACGTACTGTTTCGGTAACATTTGTTGTTAGAGCCCACGATTATCCGCCAGGTTATTACCGCTTACCAACGAAAGGGCAGGCACTCATTTTATAGAGACTAGGTGTGCCCTAGAAAGGTCTACCGAGTACAGAGTCCATCAACGGCTAATAAACAGATTTTGTTTTTTCTTTTACAGCTGGAATTGAAATCATTTCCACAAGCCATAAGCCATAAATCCATTGAGCAACCCACTCCATTTCAACTCATCTACTGAAAACAATAGTTGTTTCACTATAGTAACTATTACAATAGTTACTATAGTCGACAAAAGTGGACCAAATCCTGACTGAACAAAGCATTTTAATAATGGTTTGAAATTACTCAACACCATTATTGAATATTAGACGGAAGAACTCATACAATTTATGTATTGATATTTCTACTGACAAAGATCCACACAAATCAATCCACTCAACAAGACTAGGTGAAAAATGAGAGAAATAGACCAATGAGGAATTGAACCTATTAACAAATGAAGACAAAACAGTTATATTCCATCAACAATATCGACCATTAAATTAAAATTAGTATTCTATTCTACTTGATGTATGTTCTTTTCCCTTGCAAATGTTATATCTATCTAATGTTTAATTATTGTTACAAATGTTATTGCTATAATTAATGTTTTACATTTATTATTATTGATGTCTTAATACACGACTGTCAATTGAACTTTATTTGTGTCAGTCAAGTGCAAATAAGTAGGTGCAGTTCAGTACGATGTATATTTGCGTTTGATGTTTTTTTCTTTTTCTTTTTAGCTTTAATAGTTGTAATATAATATAGTTGTGCTCAATAAAGAAATTATACTCAAATTTCGAGTTCAAGTTCGGCTGTAAAAAAATAATTATATTTGGTCGTGCATCGACTCGGTGTGGCATGTATTATACTCGATATTATACTAGATGCAAGACGTAGAAAATTACAAATAGACGGTCTGATGTTATACTTTACTCTGAATAGAAAAAAAAAAAACATGATTCACTATTTACTGAATCATTGAGTTTGCGCGTTAGTAGGGGGAAACAGTACTTTGGACCTTTGGGACTTTGGACCTTTGGGACAAAAATTCTTAAAGGATTAGAGATGTCAAAACCAGAGTTTTTCCTGAGGAAGATATATCATCAAAGAACTTTCTTTCCTTTGACCTCTGTGAATATATTAGGTTTTGTTCTACCTCAATGGCATTAACCTGACGCGACTGAATACTTCTATAACCAAATTTGTGTCCTTTTCTTCTAAAGTTTTAATCTTAAATGCATAATTTACTTAATTTTCTCATAATATTTAAGCAATTTAAAAATATATATAAATAATTGATTTGTTTGATTGAATCAAAATCTATTTACAATAAATAAATATCCTTAATAATTAGTTAAGATTTCTACTAAATGAAATAAAAATTTTTTTGCTTCCTTTATCATTAATTATCCTATTCTTAATTTATGTTATTTAATCCTAATATAATATGTTAATCCTATACTTATACTACATCTGGATACAAATTCCATTCCTTATACTACACATGGATTCATTATCCCAATCTATTTAACCCATCTATTCCTCCTACTCCCTAGATGAGATGATGGAATGTCTCTCGTCTAATCTCCTTACATTTATTTAATCAACTTACACCTCTCGAAACCTATACCTTCCGACGCACTCCAGCCACCGGAATTAATTCAGAAATTCGAGAACTGGTGAAGAGATAATGCCGCCGGGATGCATTTTAGACGTATCCGAATTCCTGATGATTATTCCATCTTCAAGTTCCTAAAAAATCTCACCTAGTCCACTTTACGCAGTTCCAAGGCACAGCTACTTCTATAGTATTTTTTTCCAAGCTCCAGATTCTTAATTTAAGTGGAAAATCGTAAGGAAATTCTCTGTCACCAGCTCCACATCCCCTACTTGCCCCAGTTTCATCCGACGTCCTAAATTCCTATTCCGCTGATCGCTGATAAATTCTGTACGTCATCGGAAATAGCCATAAACACTTCGCATTTAATTGTTGTTATTGTTCCTAAAAATGGGATATCAACATTTTTCTAAAAAAAGTTAAAAGTAAAAAATAATCCACAATACCGGCAGTATATTAAATTATGTTCAGCACTAATGTTGAAAGCTATGGGTCTATTTGTGACAAATTTTCAACGGTGTCTTCCGAAAAAATAAACAACCAAGAGAAGTAATATTTCGAATTAAACAGCTCCTATAGCACCCATTACTTTTAAGTAAGAACCTTCCCAAATCAAAACCTGAATTCCATGACCTTGAGAAATGATTTGAATATGGATTTGAGGTGTACACTAAAAAGTGAACTGTCTGCATCTCTGATATGGATTTTTTTTTTTCAATCTTAGCATTATTAAAAATTTTTAACAAAGCTACTCACCGCCTAAGAGAACGAAAAGACGATACCGACAAAACATTTCTTACATAAATTCATTAAAATCTATCTTGCAAGCTTTTGGCTTCGAAATATTTATTCCTTGCAACTTATTTAATCCCTGATTGTTAGTCTTAAAAAATTGATTTTGATCAGTGGGATGGCATTTCCACTATTTGCGCCACCTTCGCTCAATTCCTTATGAACTATTATTTTCCTTAAAGTGTAATAAAATATGAAAGCGCTGTGGTCATATCGTCCTTCTCGATGATATTAAGCAATATTACTTATTTTTATACCCTAACTGAAAAATGTCGATAAAAAAAATTTGTTGTGTCTTATATTAGGCCCAGACATTTTTTTTTATTACCTGATTAATAATTCTCATAAAAATAGAAAATTTAGGACTAGTGACTGGTGAAGAATAAACTACATGAAAAGCTTATTAAAAACAGTTAAAATAATATTTAAAAACAACTGTGTGCCACATCAGCGTTCAAACATAAATAAAAAAAATGATCATTTGACACGTTTTGAATAACCGGAATGGTCTGAGTAGGGAAGGCTCTAATTGGGAAACGCTTTACTTGCCCGGTGCCTCACTCATCACTAGTAAACAGTTTGTGGTGAAGGTGATACAGGGGTATCTTATATTAGGCAAGTTTCTCATAATAAGGCACTTTCCTCTAATCAATGATTACTAAAATTAGGAGAATGCCATAAATAATTATTAGCAAATTACGAATTATTTAAATCCTTCTTTTTTTTTCCTTTTTTTTACATCGAAAATGAAAAACAATATTCCAGTATTCTAACTCGGAATAAAGTCCCTTAACAGAGGGATAAATGATAAAGCCGCTGACCAGAAGAGGCAATGATATCCTCCAGAGACCAGGACTTACTGGAAGGCTTCTGGAGATTGATGGAGGCCTCCAGCCTTGATAAAAGAAGCATTACTCCTCCACGCTCATGATCGCTTCATTTATATTGTGTTATCCACTCTAGGATATTGATCAGGACCCCTGCTGATATCCTGTTGATGAACATGGTTGAAAATTACTGTCAAACTTAGCGTAAATGGGATTCAGCAATTCAAGAAGTATACGAGCAACATATTTTCACGCCAAAATGGATCTAGAATGAATGTTTCTGAAAACTTGACAATAACTAAAATATAAAATAAAAAAAATTTCTGGTCAGGTTCACTTCGAAGGAGTTCGACAATTAATAGAAATAAAAAATCTTTAGCCGGGCTTCAAATCTGGGATCGTAAATTAGGGCAAAGTACATTAGCTTCCCCCCTGCCGATAATACATTTATTTTCATCTAAAACATTCGAACCTTTTGTGACCCAGCCTGCAATATCAAATATAATAAAATCACTATCGCAATAAATCGAATAGCTTTTCCTCCACTATCTCTTGGTCCCGGCTCTATTGGATGGCTGTCAGTGACCAAGTTTCACAACCCTCTATCAAAACGTTTTATTAAGGCTTTTAACGGCATAGCTTTCTAAGGTTCAAGTACTGATCGTGAGAGGAAGAACTCAGATAACCGATGAAGATTTATAACAATAGAATACTATGATAAGTTTTTGGTATAAAATATTCATCGAATCATGTATTTGTCTATGTGCATAAATATAAAGCTCTATATGGAATCGAAGAATAAAAACTTCCATAAAAAATATATATGCATTTTTTTAGATTGATAATATAATCTGATGAAGCGGACAGTATCTTTACCTAACCTTTATGGGAAGTATTCTAATAACAAATTAACAGTTGAAAAATAACATAACGTTGACTAGCCTAGTAGCCAATTCATGATTTTTGTGTGATAGTATCCAGTAAATATAAACGTTAAACAATTTCTTGTTATGACTCTTCTATATTTAGAGGAAAAAATGATTTTTCCAGCTTATTATATTCTGTATAAACAGCAGCTAACATCCATGTAACATGTTACAACAGGGAAACTAACAGTCTTGACTCAATACAATTATTTTTAAATGTTATTTTAATAATTTTATTTTTGTATAATTATTAGTTTACTGAAATATGCTAGAAGTGGACTGTCTCTTTATTGTTTACCTAAGCACTAATGAAAAAAAAAAGAAGCAAAGTATTCGAGATTGAAAAATAAAAGTTCCAAACTCCTGAACTGTCTTGAGTATAATTAAAATATATTAAAAGTTAGAACGCAAGTCCAGCAAGCCCTGCTGTGGACGATCACCGAGAGGTTTAAAGGGAAACGTAGCACGCAAAAAGGAAAATTTTAAAGGTTATAAATACAATTAAAATCGATTAAAAGGTAGGATTTTGCTGGAACTGCCCACCGTAGCAGCTGTCAGTGACTACTGGCAGTTGACTACTAGTCCAAGAGCCGAGAGGAACTTTGTTGACTTATTTAAAGAAAACTTTTAGTCATGTATTCCTATAATATCTATAGAAATTTTAGGCCTTTTTTTCACCTATTATTCCTAAACGGTGCTTTAAAAAGAAAACGTTGTAGTATATTGAACTAAAGAACATTCAAGTTTGCGTATATTAAATACCATAGCATAAATATTTGATTAAGTAGTGAGGTAAAATACCACGGTAAAAATATGATGCGGTGCGCGCAACACACAACTTTCCCTTACCAACCTATAATAATAATCTTTAAGATTATTTTAAAGAGTTCACATAAACACTACTCAAAATAAACACAGCAGAATGCTCTTCTTAAAGCCTTTTTTCACAAAAGTATAATAAATTAGTTTTTTAAATAACTTTAGTGCTACAATTCTGTACACTAAATATTTTTGGTGTGTCAAGCTGAAAATATATTTTAAAAGTTTCGGTTTAGTTTCCATGGAATCATTTTGTTAACATTAAAAAATATAAATATAGAAATTATTAAGTTAATTTCAACTTTTATTTTATTACAATACATTGCTACAGAGCGTTTAGTTAACAATATGTTGGCGGCTTGGTGGGAGGAGGTTCGGTCTCTGGGTCCAGTGTCCTTATGAGATACAGTATATCTTTACTAATGCAGACTCGATTTAAATAATTCTTTTTTGATTCTTAGGGAATTTAATTACCTTGTATATGATTTCATACAAAGTGTACCATAAAATACTCACTTTTTGAAATATGTGTAAATAAAATTTTCTTTTCGCTATAACTTTTCCCCCTGCATTTTATCGTCGATTTACTATATACATGAAAAGTTAAAGAGCTTCAAGCAGAAGACATCAGTCAACTTTCATCAAAATCGTTAACGAAAAAATTGTAAAACAGTGTAAAATCGGTTAAATAATTGCCACTTTCGGTTAGTCCGATGCGCTGTATCTTTTCCAATACTGGTTCGATTTTGATGATTATTTTCTTCTTTTTTAGATACTTTAATTACCTTTCATGCAACGCTATACATAATTTACCATCAACTGCATACTTTTTAAGTGATGCGTAAATAATATATCCTTTTCATCATAACTTTTTTCTCTAAATTTCCTCGGTGATGTACTAAATAAATGAAAAGTTGAAGGGGCTTAAAGAAAAGACTTTCAGCAAGTTTTATCAAAATAGTTAGAGCAGTTTTCGAGAAAGTTGTAAAAAAGTGTAAAATCGATTACATTAAGTGGCACTTCCGGTTAGTCCATTTAGCCGAAAAAGTTGCTGTAACATCACATGCATGTGCCTAACTTAAATGCGTAATTTCAGTATCGTACAAATTTTCGTTTCTGAGCTAGGCTGTTCACATACACACAGACACACGGACAAACACACACAGAGACCATTTTGCGAGACTTGTTTATTGGGGCCGTTAGTTTTCCGTTGGGCTTCGTCAGATGGGAATAGAGCAGAGGAATTTGCCAAGCATCTTTCCAACATATTCATTCCCCACCCCATCCATACAGCTAAAGTCAAGGAATTCCTCTCTTCATCTCTCTTTACCTCCAAAAGCTGTCAACCCTTCTGAGATCAAATTCCTCATAAAAAACCTTAAACCCCGAAAATCCCCTGGGTACGATCTCCTCACTTCCCAGATCCTTCGTCAACTTCCCCCAAAAGCGGTTATACTCCTTACCTACCTGTACAATTGTATCCTTCGCACAACCCTCTTTCCTCTGATGTGGAAACATTCCACAATTATCCTTTTCCATAAACCAGGAAAACCTATCAATAATAGCTCATCCTATAGGCCAATAAGTTTGCTCCCAATTCTTTCAAAATTTTTTGAAAAAATCCTTCTAAAACGCATCCTTCCAATACTCGAATCCCAAAAAATCCCTTCACACTAGTTTGGATTTCGCTCAGGACATTCCACTGTTCAACAAGGCCTTCGCGTTGTTGGCCATATATCCTTTGCACTTGAAAGCAAGTAATATTGCACTGACGCCTTTCTGGACATATGTCAAGCTTTTGACCGGGTGTGGCAAGATGACTGGCTTTTCAAGCTCAAAATTCAATTACCCCAATCCTTATATCTAAACCTTCGATCCTACCTCTCTAACCGTTCCTTCAGAGTTCGCTGTGGTGCTGAATTTTCCAACTATTACCCAATCGAAGACGGTGTTCCACAAGGCAGCGTCTTAGGTTCAGTCCTCTACATTTTATTTACCGCTGACCTTCCTACAGATCCAGATACTTTTCTGGCAACATTTGCCGATGATACCGCTGTCCTATCATCCCATTCCGATCCTGAAACGGCATCCTTAAACCTACAAAGGCATCTCTCCCTGATCGAACAGTGGTACAACAATTGGCGCATCAAGGTCAATGAATCAAAATGTAAGCATGTCTCATTCACCCTCTGACGGAGATCCTGTCCGCCAGTCCATTTTAATTCCACACCACTTCCCATTTCAGACACAGTCCGGTATCTTGGCTTCCTTCTTGACAAAAGACAAACATGGAACCCTCATACTAGACTTAAAAGACAAGAAATTAATCAACGATTTGGCCAGTTATACAGACTACTGAACAGAACATCTCATCTATCAATAGACAACAAGCTGCTAATCTACAAGACCATTCTGAAAACTATTTGGACCTACGGACTAGAACTGTGGGGGACAGCTAAACTTTCGAACATCAAACGTATTCAATCCTTCCAGTCTGAAGTCCTCCGTACTATAGTCAATGCCTCATATTATGTTTCAAACAAGACCTTACACCATGACCTTAAAATCCCGTATATCCTTGACATAATTCCATACAAATTCTCCACATTTCATCAGAACCTTACTCATCATCCTAATCCCTAAGCACAATCCCTATCCAGCACCAATCATCCCTCTAACCCTCCTCGAAGGTTGAAACGACAGTGGCCTCGAGACCTTTTGTAAATGTGCTATTGGAGTTCTGGCAATGGCCAGCTTCTCCACTCACGCCCTGTGCGTCTGTGACTCTAGTGCCCTCACTCAGTCTCCACTGGTCTTTAATACCAGTGACGCGACTGTGTGAGAAGCGCTGGGATCTCCGACTATTTTGTCAAAAACTAGTACAGATACAGAGTATTATATATGAGTATGCATCTTAGTATGTGTACTCTAAGAGAAAAACTCATCCTGCATTTCCAACCTTTCTTGCCTCTGGGAAATACCGGTTTCGGAAGCAATGCAATAGCGAAGCAATAGCTCTCTTCATCCTTCCTTTAAATTTCTGTCTTCATGTAATTCTTCTTCGTTCGTTTTCGAAGGAATGCTTCTTTCATGCTTCATAATGCAATCTATTAAAATAATTTGGCCCCCTATTTATTTGGAACCGTACACGTAGGATTGTTATATGGGTAATTTTCCTGATTAATTAACTGAGGAAAATCACTCGCTGTAATGACGTGGAAGCCGGTTTTCCTTCGTAGTTCGGTTCTTATTGCCTCAAACGCGGTGCAGGTGGTGACGATGTGCTCAGCAGTTTCCTGATCTCCACAACAGGGGCACTAAGGATTATTGTCCTTACCGAAGTCATGGAGCTTGGCGCGGAATACCCCATGTCTGATTAGAAATTGCGATATTTTAAAGGCTCAAATACTAGGTTTTGAACCAAATATGCATGAAATTGCATGATGTATCGTGACAATTAACTTTAATTAGGGATTGATAAATTATTTGCCACTTCTATAAATTTGTTTTATTGAAAATTAGTTTCGAATATTATACATTCATGCGCAGTTCAAGGTTTAAATGGATTATATCAAACAGAAAATTTTGTACTGGTTTCTTCTCGCATTGAACTAACAACTTTGAAAAATAATTAAAACATTACGGAGGGAGTTATTGTTGACCGTATATTTATATTTCAAGGGAGAAGTTGATCGGGGGGTGCGGTCAAAGAATTAGACTACTATAAGCGAACTTATATAATTGTGCCGACGTTTCGGCCAAAGTTTTAGGCCATCTTCAGGGTAGCGAGGCGTGTGGTCAAGCGCCGACTCCGCAAACTCGCTGCCCTGAAGATGGCCTAAAACTTAGGCCGAAACGTCGGCACGATTATATAAGTTCGCTTATAGTAGTCTAATTCTTTGACCGCACCCCCCGACCAACTTCTCCCTTTAAATTAAAACATTACATTTGATCAATTTAAAATGTTTGATAAATTGTTTTTGAAACGGTTGAACTTGGTTAGAATCAAATATATATATATATATATATATATATATATATATATATATATATATATATATATATATAGTTGTTAATACCACTAACGTATCATACATAAACCAAGGGCTAATTGAAATATTCTTTTTGGAACTAAAATTTACAATAGGATAATTCCTTTTTTTAAATTATTATTTTTGTAATATAAATTCAACAGAAGCTTTTCTACTTCTAATATACGCCCTAATATTTCATTGTGTAAAAATCAAAAAGAACAAGGTAAGCCGGAATTCTTTCAATACTTGTCGAGCGGTGTAGGTAGCAAAACTTCAACTTGGGCTGCGTTCCTTGCTAAAGTATGCTCCACCTAGAACATGGAATCTGGCAATCGACAATCGCTCAAGGCATTGATTTCCAGTAATTTATTTTAAAGAACAACAATTATTTGATTATTTATATTAATTGCTGACAATAGTCGTCATTTACTATTATAAAAAGGGTTCCTAAAGATCGAACAATTAGGAAATTCTCCATACTTTTTTATAACATTTGAAATTCTTAATATAAAAAAAGTGATTAGCGTTTTATTTATTGATTACTTTTGTTTTAAATTATGTGTTAAGGTGATAGGTAAAATGATTTATTGAGCAACGTGAAACTATTAACAACAATTACTTAATTAAAAATTTTCATACAGAAATGTATAATACACTGGTGGTTAACTTTCTGTCAAGTTTTGTCCGAAAGAAATTACCTCCGTTATTAACAAGATGATGCAATATAATTACAATATAGGGGATTGAGGAACTGTGAGCACCTAAGGAAAAAATGTAATATCATTAAAATTTTCACATAAAAACTAATATGAAACATATCAAACTTTTCCTTGTTCAGTCTAGGGTCTTAAGATAAAAAATCTTTCCAATCATAGTAGCCGTTATTTGTTTCTAATCACAAATCTACAAATATCTATTTGCGTACGAATGATCGCCGCCTGGCCGCCAAACGGTTGCTCGTCTTCTGGTTACTGGCGACTAAGTTGCCTAGTATAAAGGGGTCTTAGAAATAGTATTTTTTTAGATTTCCAGATATTCGCAATTTATATTTTATTACTTGAAAATTGGTTAATAGGCGTATAAATTTAGTTTTTTTTCGTGAGAACTTCTCACTGAATTACAGCTAATCACTCGTGAAAATTACAATAGTTAAGTTTACAGTATTCATTTATAAATTTATTTTTTTCTTTTCTTTTTAAATTAATGAAACAGGCGTTTGCCCAAAAGTGGGGGTCTCAGTTGGTAATTAATAAACGTAAATAGGTGCATTAAGAAAAATGTTTATAAATGAAATCTAATTTTATTTTATACTAAATAAATAAATAAACTAATTTTTGGTGTCTCATACGGGCAGCTTGTTTAGTAGGCCTATCCATGCTTTTTACACAAGAACCATGAAAAAGAAAGAAAATAAATTTCTTAAAAAAATAATAATATTAAGTAAGATAATTAACTATTTCAAATCAACGCATCAGTACAATAAATTATGTAAGAGAAGCGTGGTTGGGGGTAATTTGGAACTATTAAGTTCTTATAAGTTCTTCCCTTTGAAGTTCTCAAGTTGATTCTAAAACGCCAAAATTGTTTGTACGTTTGTAATTTATATATGTTATACTCCTTGTTACTCCAAATCATTTTAATGAATAAAATGCTTTCTTGTATCTTTCAAATTCAATCCTTGCTGGTTCGTCACGGTATGGTGACGAAATGATTAAATAAATAATGTTAGCAACAGTATTTTGTGACAAAACGACAAGTTGAGGAGCGACTTGGCACCGACATAAAAACATAATGAATAGTTGCACTTATCTTACTTAACAATTTACTTTTGTAAGAAAAATATAGGAACAAATTTTTTATTCACTTGTTTATGATTATTTTGAAAAACTGTAAAGTAGTAAAATGAGTAGCTTGCCAGAAATCAAAAGAAGATTATATCTCAAATAGAGAATAATAAAAAAAAAGAGATAAAAAAAGAAAAACAACTAACAGTAAATTCATACATTATAAACGTCAGTTCCTTTTTGACAAAGGGTCTCTTTATCTGGGACAGGATAATCAACTTGACAGGGATCCAGCCTTCCCTCTCCACAACAGGATATCAAATGTTCTTCAAGAGATTAATATTCAAAATAAAAAAATGTTTAAGTTGGTTATTTATAAGTTCATGAAAGCTGTATATTGCTTAGGAATATATATATATATATATATATATATATATATATATATATATATATATATATATATATATATCTAATATTTATCACATGTTCATAAAAATATATTTATTTATAATTTACTAATATTTTTTTTTAATATTAAATTTAAAATTATTTTATCATCTTTATTATTTTTACTCTTTGCAGGAGTGTCTAACCCGTCCTGTGACGAAACAGAAGAGCGGGTTGCCGAGGCGGACAAAAACACAGTGATCATGTTCCCACCATCGCTACCCGGGAAGTGGGTCTCTGAAAAGTAAGTGCCCCACTTTTTACTTCCTATCATTTCTTTTCATTCAGGCATTTATCATCGCTGTCTTTTGATTCTGCTACATTAATTCCGAAAACAATCTTTTTTCGGCCGGATTCATCCCCCTTTGTTTACCTCCGCCTTTCAACAGTTAGCAAAGAAAGTGCTGGTTGACCCAGAATAATTTCTTCTCAGATTTCAAAAGCCAAGAAGAAGATTGAAATCCTCTGCATTAGAGAAATTTATTTAATTATGAATGAATTTATATAAGATGATACAGAATTTTACATTAAATAAATATTAACTAGTTACTTTTCATGAAAATTACAATTTATTAATATTTCTGTTTCTTTTTGATAATAATCAATAAAATGAAGTCACACAGTTGAGCGTAGAAAGTAATTATAAAAGTATTAAAACATTTTATGAGGAATATATCCCACCCGTTGTAGAATAAAGGTACAATTCAAAAATTTAAATTGTTGGAAAATCATATTCGAAGGTTTAGCTCTATGCTTATGAATACTTCCTCATTCAACACAATGAACATTCATAATAAGTTATGAACGTGTTTTATGAATGTTGTGAGTGTGTTTTAATTAGGAGGTATCCAAAATTGTAGTGCAATAACATTAAATATGATTTCCCAGCAATTCCAATTTTTGAATTGTCCATTTATTCTACCACGGGTGCGATATGTTATAAATGATAGACGATTAATGTTAATTTGGTTATTTATTTGGGATTTAACGTACTACAACGGGAAGATGAAGAATTGGTTATTATAAAGTTTACTCAAGTTGGGCTTTATCGGAATTCAATGGGTCTTGAGAGAAAAAAAAAAATCAACCGGCACTGCTTCTGATACCAGAATGCTTGGTTTCGCCTCAACACGCTCTGCCACCTCGCTTAAATTTGATTTAAAAAAAAAGAGTTCCAGCTATGAAAAACCAGTGGAGTCTAGATGAGGCCTTGCCTTGATATTGAAGTTATATTTTTCTTTTCTTCTTCGTCCCATGCTGCTGAAAGCTGCAATGTTATCAAATTAGATGTTCGTACATAATAATTATGAGCTTCTTTGATTTATATTTGACACCCCAGATAAATTATAATATAGGATTTCTCTATAATAACATAAGTGATACTTTACAGAATGTATGTGAGAAATGAGGCAATTATTATTTACTAGTTGTATTTTGTTTCTAGATTCTAAGCAATTCACCGATCATATTAAGCATCTTAAGTATTAGATAAAATCTATATAAATAAGTTTATTTGTCTGAACCGTATTTTACTATAAGAAAGCACAAACATGAATTGCTATATTAAATATTCACCGAAGGAAATCCTTTAATATTTTCCACTTTATCCTGAGTGTTTTGAAAATAAACCGGCTCTAAAAGGCAGGGCTAAAGCTATCTGGATGGAGCCATGCAGAAGATAACCACAGCAACAAATGTACCTTAAGCCATATCAGTATAAATTACTGATGAGGAAGGGAACAGCCTTTTCGTTTTTGATCCGGATTTAAATAGCGTTGAACAAAAGCTTCACTTTCCCTTCCCCCTCCCTCTTCAAATAACTTCTCGTTCATATTTAGATCGATCACGTTGTACACTATTGGAACACGTTTCTACAATTTTTTTAATTGAGGTTTTAATTTGTAATGATGTTTAGATTAGTATATCTATAACTTGTGGGCATGAACATGGGCTGCAGAGTTATCCAGTTACTTTGGGAACCATGCGAAATCCATGCAACACATTCTTTCCAAACTTCTTTCTTTTGGAGCACTTCGGTAGTACCCATTATTCCATACAGTCGGGTTCGAAGAAATCGATAAATCGCTGAAGGGTAAGTATCATCTGTATCTACATGCTCTTTTAAAAAGCAGGGCCAACTTGGATCAAACATTTAGGTGCTCAACATAAAAACCATATCAGAATACCCATTCAAAAGATACCCGGTGTAGGACCATCACTCTTAGGGCTAATCTTTAACCACTTCGATCCCGGGTAATGCTGTCATCCACGGAAAGCGTTCATCCATTTATGCACCTACCACATTTAATCCCACTGTGGGTTAACGTCAGAACATCCATTACCAATTATTTATCTAAATAAAATCGGTTGTGAAATTGATCAAAACAGCTTTATATGATTTATATGCTTGAACGACGGAAAGTCAAGTAATTGTACTTTATGATAGTAGCATTAACGAAATTAATATCATTGTTCACGGATAGTCTCCTTAATAACTGATCAATCAAAAATAATCAATTGATTTCACGTAAAACACAATCTTATAGACCGCCATTTTGAAAACCAACTGAAACAGGATGAGTCCATCTTCTGCTTTGAATGAGTGCAGTTCAATTATTATAGGGTACTCTACCCTGGAGATTATTCTTTTTTTAATTACTTTATTTCCTTTTTTTTACTACTCAAACGACATGAGAGAGTAGAAGAACATAAAAAAAAAAAAAAAAAAATCAAGAAGAATAGAGCTCTGTGAGCAGGCCAATAATTAATTTAATTTTTTTTTTGAACATTAAAACTCAAGCAAATCAAATTATTAAACTACTTGTGAACAAATTATAGTAAAATCACGGTGATAAGCATTGAGGGTAGACTTTATCGTCTGATCTTGAAGAAAAAGTTGGAAGATCTTTCCGTCGGATCAGATGATGGAGGAGCAAGCGGGTTACAGATGTGGGATATTGTATAGTGACCATATATTCATCCTGACCCAACTATTGCAGAAATGATAGCATATGACCTTGAAAATCACTTAATATTTGTTGATCTTCGGAAAGCAACAGTGTTCCTTTGAAGAAACGCAGGGAAGCTTTGGTTCTGGCAAAGATAAGTAGGCCTCTTATGAAAGCTATTAAGAGTTTATGCATAGGAGCTGAGTCAAGGATGAAGGTCTGAAGAAAATTTACACTTTTTAATAACTAAATAGAAGAACACTGAAATCGTGGAATCAGAGACGCAGAGAGATGGACGTTGAGGTTGGTGATGATGTCCTGTTCACCATTCAGTTTGCAGAGCACCGGGTGGTCATATCATCAAGTGAGTATGATATGGAATTTATGATGAGGAAACTCTCTGAGGTCTATACACAGTGGGATATAGAAGTAAAAGATTGGAAAAGTCCTGAGAAAACGGAATATATGCCTTTCAACTCGTCTTTCAGTTTTCTGTGAGGAATACTGGACGATCCCACAAAGTTGTGTTATGTTGCGGACATATTAGACATCTTTGGTATAGTGCAAAGGGATATTGAAATTAAAATAAAAAAATAGAAAAAGATAATTAATTGGTCTTCTCAAGGAGTACTATGGAACAAACAAGTTTCTCTCCCAAAAAAAGAAAAAAAAATATACCACTCCTTCTCATAAGGACAAATTTATAGGATTCAGAATCATGGACGGTAACAAAGGCATCTGCAAATAAATTATTGGTTCTAGAGATGGATATTTGGAGAAGAAGCATGTCCAGGTTGTATAAGATTCCAAATGGGGAAATATGTAATAGAGTAGGGGCTGAATGTTCATTTCTTTACCAGCCCATATTTACAACTAGTAGATCTACGGGTAATATTTAGTTCACACTAAATTACCGAGATCGATCAATTTTGTAGTTATATAAATTAAGAGTTTCTTTCAAAGTAAAGTCAAAGCAATACTAGCAGCAAGATCTGCTTCACTTTGTGTATTTAGTTATCGAAGTTTTTCATTATCCGCTATGTTAATTTCCTGGCATAAACACCTATTTATGACAGTCCTAAGAGGGAATGAGTTTAAATGACGTTGCTAACATACATAGATGGTAGTTAAACAGTACTAACTATTATAAAACTAACGTATGAAAAAGTCATTGACAACGTCTGTAAGCAATTAGAAGACCCTAGGATAACGATAATTAGCTAGCTATTGGGAATGGTCCAGCCCAGTGCTCTACAGCTGTTGCAGATTTAGCACAGCTAATGTGCAGTATCGAACAGTACTTTGTCCAGTTGTATATTAATATATATATATATATATATATATATATATATATATATATATATATATATATATTTATATGTAGAAGAAATATACGAAAATATAAAAAATGTGTAATAATGCACATATATGTAACTTAGATATGGTCATGGTATATAATTATTATTATTATTATTAACCTTTCTTTCGGATGTTACTCTCAGCTATTAAAATAAAAAATGAAGGTCAATACCATCAACAATCCAAAATACCTCCTTTCTCTGAACCCCATCAAAATCTAAATCCACAAGATCAGAAATAATAGAATACTCCGCCTATGGCTCGATCTACCCCTCGCACTGGTTGAGCAGTCGATTTAGGGATGAGCTTTTTAGCCAGTTCATCTTTATCTAGTCCAACAATTCATGATAAATTGTTAGTCTCATGAAAAACTACATTCTCTTTCAATTAAGGACTAGAGTAATAGTGGTAGAACAGTTTATTAATACCATATTAACAGAATAAATAAATAAATTATACAATAGAAAAATAGATTAAAGAAAATAAAATTAAATAATTCATTTTAACACATTCATATTTAGTCCACCACTTCTAAACGCCTATTCTAATCGTATGATTACTTCAATCATATTGACCGAGCGCATGACCAGCTGTTCCGGGATTTATAGCCATCTGAAATATCTAATTGGTTCGTCAGTGCGCAAGGAAATGGAGCCTAACCTCCGTGACCGGATTCAAGTCAGGCTGTGGCAGTTAATTTCTTTATTTCGTCATATCAGGCGTGGACAGATTGTCGGGTCGGGAGAAAAATGAAATAAAAATAATCTAAGCCGTAGGCACTTTTTATTCCTATGGACATCCCATAAGCGAATTCCTTATATAAAATTCTTAGTATGAAGAATAAAATAAACAACTATATTATTCATTTTTATGTTGCATTCAAATTTCGTAAAGGTCATAATGGGAATTTAATGTTTAAATCCTTTATTTGTCATTGATTGCACTCCTCGTAATCGCTAAAAAAATGTATAACACTCAAGTTTAGTGACAATTTTCAGATTTTTAAATTTATTTATTTATAAATATACCTTTAAAAAAATTATTAAATCATATTTATTAAACTTTTGTTTCATTTCTTTTTATGAACTATACTTTCAGGATGGTAAATCAAGTTTAAATCTTAATTTATATCAAAACAAAAAAAAAAGGGGTTAGATTGAGTAATGTTGTGCTTTGTAGGCAACCTCAGCATTTTTAAGTGCCACAGTCCTGCTAAAAAAGGGAAAAGCAAGAAGGAAAAAGGTAGGCGAGGCCCTAAGAAGCGGCAATAAAGGACCCTAAATTGCCCGGAAACGAATAACCGTTAACTCCCCCTCCAAGTCCCATGACATCATTGTAAAACCCAATTAATTTATTCTAAGAGGGAATAAAGTCCTATTCTGCCAGTAATAATTCGCAACCTATTAAAAGAGTTATTATCCGCTTGTTTATGGCTCCTTCAACGAGGGGAGAAGTAATGTGACACAACAATGCCAAGGTTCACACTTCTTCCAAATCTAAGTCTACGTCCAAAATCTACATTAGCGTAGTGTATTCTAGGAGAGTGTCTTTCCATTTTCCCAGTCAGTGTCGTTTCCGGCTACTGAAAACTCGTTCAAAGTCAAACACGTTCCTAACTTCAACGTCAAATAAATAAGGCGATTTCCGTGTTTCCGACACGCGTCTAACTTTATTTAATGTGATTTCAGCTATTTAGTTGAACTAAAAAAAGCACTCTGCACAAACTAACACAGACCATATATACTAATGTTTGTGTGTGAGTGTTCCTTGGAAGTGATAACATTTTGGTGTAAGGGTCCAGAGTACAGTAGTGAAGAAGAAGCAGTCATGTTTTCAGAACTAAATCAACTCGGGTTATGAATCACCAAGATCGGAGCCCCCACCTGTACTTGGTTTGTTTTATAATAATAAAATTTAACATTTAAGACTTTTTCAATGATTCATTTGATAATTTTTATGTATGATTGATAATTTGTTTTTCTTTTGACCATCATTTTTTCTCTATTAGAGAAATGCCTTGTCTGGTTTATTGTAAAATATTAAAAAAAATTCTTATTGAAGGACAATGAGTATAATGATATAGGAGTTCATTCATTTACAGGAATTAAAAATAAATTAAATAGTGACAAAGTAAATTTTAAAAAAAATACTTTTAACATTTAAATTAAATAAAATAAATATCTTCAATAAAGGCATAATTATGCATGAAATTTACACTTAGCACGGGGAACTCCAAATCAATTTTGCTCCTTAACCTACTGAGGGAAAACAGTATTCAAGAAGATCACAGCGCTTTACTCCCAAACGCGTCACTGACATAGAAACCAGATGAGGGTTAGCCAGAAGATTATACTACAACTGCAGGCTCTCTGGTCTTCAGTTCAAAATCTGGCTATTGGCAGAACTCAGTGTTTATCAACAATTATCATGTTAAAAAATTATAATGTTTAACAATTATCAGTATTTACAAAAGATCTCGGGAATGGCCACTGCTGTTATATACTTCCAGGAGGATTGCAAGTATGAGAGGAGATAGATTGGGATTGTGCAAAAGGATCAGGATAATGAGCAAGCGGCTACCATAATTAGGACCATACTATGAGTAGAGAAGGGCAAAAAGTACTCTTGAGTGACTAGTGCCGAGTATTTTATTCGAATACAAGGAGTAGTCTTCTAGTAGAGCAGTAGTAGACTTGGCTATCCTTTCCATCCCTAGTCGTATCTCTAATCCGGCTAGTGAGAGAATTCGAGTAAATTACTCGGTACTCGTTACTCAGAGTACTTTCTCATCACATCTCTAAGAGTCATGAGATTCAAACAAATATAGAAGGATTGTTTTTGCAAAAATCGTTTAATAAGATTTTTCGCACACTCCGACATCCGGGAAACACTTACTAACCCGCGTTTTTACAACTAACTTCATCCCCTACGGTCCAGTCAGTTATAAATAAAAAAATTAAGTATTAACATCCGATGTTTAATTTGTGTTAAACTGTTTTCCTAATTTCTAATGTACGGTTTAAAAAGGAAACAACTCAAATTAAATGTTTGAGGGGAAACTAACGGTCTTAAGAGAGGTGAATCTGGAACAAAATTAGCAATGAAATGTAATGTTGATAAGTCTACTATCTCCGATATTAAGGACACTGAACAAAAAAAAAAATTAAATTTTGTCACTGCCATGAAACTAGTTCCAAGTGGTACTCAAATTGTAAAATAGCAGCGATTAGTCGCTGTTTGGTGACAAACATACGGTCAGAGATTTAAAAAAATATGATTTCAACTTCCATACAATCTAAACTTTCAAACTATTTCTCAAGAAAATAATTAAAAGATAAATTTTTGAACAATGGTTGACTATTTTAAAAATATTTTTAATACAGAATTTTTTTTTATAGGTTGACTTGTCATTAATGATGGTTAGTTGGGCCAAATAAATTTTATCAGAATCTGAAGAAAACTGTTTATGTATGTTCTCTCGTTCGCTATTTATTTCTACCGATTTCTATGATTATTATTTTTAAAAAAAGGCTATACCTTGCGGGTGGTTCTCTATGAATTTCTTTATAATACGACGAAAACTTTTAGAGATGGAGTATTTCATTAGTTTTTCAACTATTTGCAATTTATATTTCATTGCATATCATCATGAACTTACTCGTAATACAATATGAATCGTAACAAAAAGTCGTGAATACTTAAAACATAATAAAATATTTTAACAATATTGTTGGCGAAACAGATACGAACTTCTGAATGGACAACAGCTTATCACTCGCGGTAATTACAATAGTTTAATTTGCATGTACATTTTTATATTTATTTGTATCTTTTATTTTCAAATAAGTAAAACAGCCATTTTCCCAACAGGACACATGGTAGGTACATAAAAAAAAGGGGTGAATCCAACAGTTTTATTTTATACCAGATAAATAAATAAGCTAATCTTTGCTGTATCATGGAAGCAGCCCGTTTAGTAGATCGTATTTTAAGTTTACCCACTGAGGAATGTAAAAGAAAAAATACATCGAATCGGTACACTAAAAAGAACTACATAAAAACTTTTTAGAAAAAAAAAACCGACTTCAAAACTGTATACAAGAACCACTAAAGAGATAAAAATAATTTTTCTTACATAAGTAACTTGTTAAGTAATGTTAGCCCTCTAATGGTAAGGTGAAGTCTTGGTACTTACTCGGTAAGGTCGGTTCGGACCCGACCCGAATCTATTTTCTGCTTATTTGGAGAGCTAAAATGTTAATAAATGATCCCAAAATGAATTTTTAATTCTCTATTTATTGTTTCTAAACATTTTGTTTTCAGTCTTAAATATTTAAAAGTTTATCAAGATTATCATAATCGTTAAGTGATTCATCACAATAAATTGGGCAAATAAAATAAGTGAAGAAAAATCAACTGAACACATAAATAAAGTAAAACTACGAGCATATAATCATTTCAAAAAATTTGTGGGAAAGCTGCAAATTTATCTGAAGATTTTCGTGTTTCTCGGATATCCTTGCGATCGATTCTCAAATTTGCTGAAAGGAAATCGAATCTCTTTTTGGTCATTGTGTTCCGAAAAATAGGTGGCCCAAAGACGGAAGAAAGAAAGTCTTCGGGGTTTAGGTTGCAGTTTTATAAAACTCTTGCTATGAACAACAATATCATTAGTGCTTTTAACTCCAATGCGTCATTAGCTGATATAAACCACTACTCTGATTCATAATTATTTCGGGGTTTTTGGATATGTTAATTTGTACAATTTCGTCGATAATTTGATCTATAATAAAAAGAGAAAATAACTGTAATTCATCTGTGAGTTCTGAGGCTTTTCCTTTCAGCCCAGGTAGATGGGTGACAATGTTAGAAGCTGGTGTTTTGGCATATTTTGAACGAACCGGAGTCTTTGTCCAAATGGTGTCCTCATCCCTTCCTAGTTCAAACTCTCTTTCCTCGTCCGTATCTGACAATGAGCTGAGATCTTGTTCGGCATCGAAATCATCGTCGTTTGGCAAAATTTCGTCATCTGCCTCAAATGCTTCACTTTCAGAGTCTGAATCTTCCTCTTGCTGTAGCCGTTATTCTGCAAGAACTTCTTCGGGAGTAGTGAAAATTATTTTATCTGCCATTTCAGAACAATCTGGTACAAAAAAGTACATTAAATTTGTATCGTTAACAGTAAGGTGGTAAGACAAAAAAAAGTCGGTGAAGTGTGGAGGAGGTGTTTCACTTACCTGAGTGATGTGAGCTTATACACCGATAGAGAATGAGTGGAACTAAGGACTCCTGAAGTCACGCTGCTCCAACTCACGCATGGAGGGAGTATGAACAAAAATGTTACGTCATGGGTCGTATTCGACCCTTACCTTACCATTAGAGGGTTAGTAACTATTCCAAATCAATCTGAACAGCACAATAAGATAATATTTTTTAATGGCGGTGCCAAGCCGCTCTACACCTTGAGAATTTTGAAGGAAAGAACTTAAAACAAATTGTTTAAACGAAAGAGTTGTGTTCCACACTTGTTGGTTTGGCAACGACATAAAAAAATATTATGCTGTTCAGATTCATTTGGAACAGTTACTGATATTACTTAATAATTTACTTTTGTTAGAAAAAATAATTTCTATATCTTTAGTTGTTCTTATGTATAGTTTTGAAGTCGGTTTCTTTTTCTAAAAAGTGTTAATTTATACTTGATAAAATATTTTGAAATATTCAAATCGGTCAGATTTGAATAATTTATACTTGATAAAATATTTTGAAATATTCAAACCGGTTTTTAAAAAATACACTTACAAAAATACGCAATTTAATCGCATTCATAGGCCTAACATCTTGAAATTATTGTTCAACAAAAAGTGGAATGAGAAAAAGAGTTTCTAAGAAAATTATAATTAATATATTTTAAGAAAATGTAAACACTCCCTCCATCCACCATCCCACTATCTCAAGTCTCAGTAGTGACTTTTGACGCTGTTAATATCGCATTACAAATTTGAAGTAAAGTACGGTATTTTTTTATAGATCCCTAATTATAATTTATACAGTGTTTCATTTGAATTCGTATTCGGCATATTAACTAATCTTGCATATTAGTGAACTTTATTTAATTCAATGCATTAGTGTTAGTCACAGTGAAACAGAAAAAATACCATCTGCTTTTGTAGTTATTTAATAAAAACTGTTTTTATATTTCTAGCTTGTTTAATTTAATTATATAATAAAATTAGAGTCAATTGGTTGCTATTTATAGGTTAAGGTATTTTTAATGGAATTTTGGTCATCCATATAAGCGCTTAACCGTCACATTCTTGGTTCCGAAGGTGATGGTTAATCGAAGTTTTATTGTATTTCCGAAAGTAAAATTTAATGAATATTTTGTGCTATTAAGAAAAAGAAAATATTATAAGAAAATAATTCATTCCATAAAATCGTATTTATTGCATCTTCTTGTTAAAATTAAAAGAAAACATGCATAGGTATACATAGACAGATGTACATTCTATATTATTATATAATGAAATTCGCCCCGGTAGTTAGATACTGTGGAGTGTGGTAGACTCAGACGACGGACTATTGTATTAAGCAGACGACACCCTCGCACTATCTGCCAGTTGGTGCGGAAGAGACAGACAATGGCTTCCTTCTCTTGCCGTATAAAGGCAGGAATAGATCCGGCTAACCTTTCAGTTCCTCTGCAGCGGATGGATCTCACTTACCCTTCAGCTGGCCAACTCTGGCCCCTTCTGTAATTATCAAACTTGTCTCGCCAAGTTCCGACACTCATCTGTGAAAGACCAGAAACAACTCTGTAATCTAACTCCAGCCACTGGCCAATTGTTCTCTATACTTGCTTCAAAGTATAAACAAACAGCACTCAGTGAATGAGCTGTATAAATAATAATAAATCATTGAAACGGAAGTGGAGAAAAACCTTTATGAAATAAATGATGATAGTTTGTTTTGATCAGAACATTTTGCTATTAAAGCATGATTTTTACATTCACTTACCTATATAACGTATATGCGGATTATATAGTAAGATAAATTATTGCGATCGTGAAAAATTTCGAATCTGAGTTTTCAACGTAAACTGCCCAAATTAACTAACCAGAACCGCCACTTTATATCTTCGATTTTACACATTTGTATACTTTTCTCAAAAATGGCTTCAACTATTTTGATCAAACTCGTTACATCAATGGGCAATTGAATGATCTTTGATATCAGCTAGGTCTTATCATTATTAAAATAGTCTGACAATACTTAATTGCCGAATTTTCTAAATGGCTTCCTCTAAAGTACCTTTAATTTTGTCTATTTGAAATAATATTTCATTGCTAACAATAATAAAAACTTGATAAATAAATACAATAATCTATGAAGGAATATGGTTATTAACTAAACGAAAACTAGGATAAATGTTTACCCACGTTAAAAACATATTTTTGGAAATAAGATTAGTATTGCATATTATACTATTACATAAAAGGACAGTCCGTTTTTCGTTTGCAAGCGAGAATAACTGAACCAATCTTTACCAAATTTTAACTGTATCATCGTCATGGTTCCAAGATGGTTTTGCAATAATAAAATATACCGATATCGATATTGCGGCTGCGCAAAAGACAAAAAACGCTTTTATATTTTATTTGTGTATAAAACAAAAAGTATAAATTGTTATAAATTCTTATAAATAGATTGAATTTCCTACCAGAAAATATATCTTATGCACACCTTAGGAATTAAGAAAATATAAAGCACGTGGAAACTAGTTTATTTTATATTTCAAGTTTGAAAAATCATATGGGCATGTATTTTTTTCCAATAAAACATTTTTTATAAAAAGTAAATTAAAGGGGAAACATAAATGTTAAAAAATAATTGGTTTTTGGTCAAATGAATTAAAATAGGAAAAAAAAATTTCATTATTAAATAAATTAGCCTTCAAGATTTTTCACACCAAATACTATGGAAGATATTGATTCAGCACACCAAAAACCATAGTTATTCAAAGTGCTTTGAATCATTCATTGGGTTCCTGATTTATGTGAACCAGGGAAATGGCATCATCATACTATTATATAAAAGGAAAGCTTCTTTTTCGTTTGTAATGTCTAGTCGCGAAAACTACTGAATCAATGTTAACCAAATTTTAACTATTATAAAATCTACCGATATGGATATTGCGGCTGCGCAAAAACCGAAGAACCATTTCTATATTTTATTTGCGCAAAAATCGAAAAGTATACATTTTTCTATGATTATACGGATGCTCATTTGAAAGATAATTGAATTCCCTACCGAAAATGAAAATTAAAAATCATCGAAATCAGACCATCAAAAATACACTGCATTGAACATTGTAGCCATGATTTTATTTCCCTTCCGCTGCAGGCCGGAGGAACTGCAGAACATATGCGTGCTGCTACGTGCAAAATAGTAATCGGGTCAAATTTTCTGTGCGAAGTTTTCAACGGTTCTACGCGTTGCAGAGCTCCTATGAGAAAATAAAAAAGAAAAATATTTTTGGCCATTGGTCTGTTTGTGTCAAGATTATCTCTTGAACGACTGAACTAATTATATTTTGAAATTTAATTAATTTGATTTTTTAATACTACATTTATGTATACAATAATTTTTATCAAACTTTCAATCCTGTTCATTTAATCTACATTTATATATTCAAATCTAGCAATAGCGAAGCATTGCCTGATCAGCCAGAGTATAATAAACCGCTGGAAAGCTAAATATTTCAGAAATAATTGGAAGGATTGGGGAATTTATCCCCTCCCTCCCTTGAAATGTATGAACAGGTTTTATTTTAAGTAATATTGTTTGCGATTTTTAACAATATTTTTTCATATACTTGTCATGCTTGTCTTTAAAACCATTTGATTACTTGCCTTCTCATTATTAATTCCTCTCCCCCGGAAAAAAATTGTATATTGTCTCCGATTTTTTTTTTTTTTTCGTACGCCTCTCATCGCAGATGAGACTACGACTTAAAGTCGTAGAAGGTGACGAAAAACGCAAACATTTAAGTGATTGTTGTAGTTGATAATTTCCGCTTTTATAAAATTAATGTTTCCATGGAAACTAAATCATGTGAATCAACACAAGAACCACTAAGCTCCGCTGTATAAGACATTAATCAGGCCGGTGCCTACGTTTGGCTCTGAAAGCTCGACAATTCCTAAGGCCTTTCTATGTCTTGAAAGACGAATTTAAAGAAGAATCTTCGGAGCAGTATGCATCATGAATGGCGGCACCAATGCAGAGGTCAAAGAGTATGCCGAAGCTGATTTTGCGAAATTCATCACGATCGGACGGCTGAGATAGGGTGGGCATATCGCAAGGATGAGACCTGATGAAATACCCCAGAAGCTTCTTCAAGAATACGTGTATGGAATTAGAAGAGTTGGCAGATCCAGATTGAGTTGGTGTGGACTGATGGTGTGGCAGTTGACGCGCGACCCCTCTTGAACGCCCGTAATTGGCGCGAAGCTGTAGAGAAGAACAGAGAAGACTGGCGGGTGAAGCTGCAGGCGGTCCTGACTCTTCGAGAGTTGTAGTGCCAGCGAGGAAGGAAAGATGGAAACTAAACAGAAAATTTAAAAAAAATTATTTCAAGTAGCGTGATATCTGAAAGTTGTGCGATGCGCGCACGTCATTAATTATGCATTCTAATGTGGACAAACTAAAAGATCAGTCTTAAGTTTTCTGTACCGACCGTCTTCACTGAACCTTCTCGATTTAAGAAACGTAGCTTGTAGCGACAAGATATAAAATGGTACAAAAAGATCAATAGAAAATAAGATAATCTATGCTGGCTGGATACGATTTTACTTACACTTGACCACTCATAATCCTGAATTTAGCATGGTAATAATGATTGTTGACATCGTTGTTGTTAAATTGCACGGAAAAAAAACCAATATTACCTGGTAAGTCATCATGTCTGCTCCAGTATCATATAACAAAATAAATATATTTCCATCCTTCCAGGCAATTCAGTATAGTAGCGGTGGTATTTATAACCACAGTTTCATATTACATAGCCTTACTTTATTTTATGAAGCTAAATATGTTTGTTTATTTCAAATTTATGAAGATAATATTTCTTATATAAGATAATACTAGTAACTAAAGTTTATAAAAGCGCAAAGTAGGCAAGTTTATTAGTGTTTTTTTTTAATAAATGTCTATTTGGAAAAACACCCAGCAAATACAGTGGACGTAAAAAAGACTTCAAAAAGTGATCCGAAAATCTTATTTGAATCATGGTTTTAGAATCGGATAAAAGCTTAATTTCAACAAGCATTGGAAATGGTTGGATACACTATCAGAAAGTTGAAGTTGTAACGTCCCTTAAATTCTTAAATCTCTACAATGCCAGAAAACATATTGTTTATAGATGGACAGTTAAGCGCAACAATAGTTCCTCTTTCTCACACTACGACATTAAATTGAGTATCACGTATTGCTAATCCAGATTGTAATGTATTGCACCACTGTTATTGCCTTGTTTTTTTTTCCTTTTATTGTTGAAAACCCTACTACATATGAATCGGTGGCACGTGTATAAAACTGTATTTCCTTCACCCATATCAGTATTTTAAATTAACAAATACAAGTTATAAGTTAAACTTTATTCTGGGACTAGGTCTGTTAAGAATAACTAGTATGTGTTAGGAAAACAGAAAAAAATGTCTGAAAGAAAAAAAATAATAAAATTCTTCTGGTAAAAAAATAAAGATAAATATGATTGTACTGACAAAAAAAATAAAAATAAAAAATGAAAGAAAAAACAAAGAAAATTAAAATATAAGAATAATGAAACAATCCAGAGTTATAACAACGTCAAAAACAATTACTCGCAACTAAATAGAATTTCAAGATTGGAGGACATAAAAATAATGAAATGATTCACAGAATTGAAACTTTGTATGATAATTGAAACAAATATTTTCTACTAATCAACATATTAATCTTGAATTAAAATTTCATGATTGGACAGCGTCTTTTTCGAATGTGAGGAGATGAGAAAAAGTTGGAATTTGAATGAGGAGAGAGAAGAAGAATGGCGGATATTAGAAGGGAGGGAATTCCAGAGGCTCGGAGAGAGGGCAAGAAAGGAACGTTCGAATGAATTGGTTCTGTGGGAGTATAGAGGTCAGAAAGGCGTGATCTTGTTTCCTGTGAGTGGACAGAGGATTTGAATTGAAGGAGGTTGTAGATGTAGGAAGAGTCCTAAGAGTTGATGGTTTGACACAGGCAAGAACCAAGGAAATATTATCTGCGAGTGAGGAGGAGCCACTTTAACTCGCCGTAAAGGTGAGACCGCCTCGAGGTACCGAAGACAAATCTAATCAGTGGGGAAAGTGGGGAAAAATGAGTGAGGATATGAGGAGCTTAAGGGTGGGTTGTGGAAGAAGATGACGGGAACGATGAAGTAATTTCAGGGTACTTATTGACCGTCGGGAAATTTGGACAACATGTGGTTTCCAGAAAAGGTTTTGGTCAATAGCAATCCCTAGGTTTTTTACAGAGGAGCTGAAAGTGATTGAAAGTTAGGAAAGGTGACGTTGGATCTGATGAGGGAATTGGAACCAATAAAAATGATCTGATTTGTTGTTGCGTTTAACCTTAATCTATTCAGATTTGTCCAGGCACTGATCCTATCTAGGTCTTTGGAAGTAGAGGTGGATTAAATCGGGAAGATCATTGATATAGGAATTGAAAGGTGAGGGGAAATGCTAAATTCTTGGGCTACTCCTTAGGAAAGGGTGACAAAGGAAGATAGGGGTTGGTTAGGAATAGAAACTGCTTGAGACCGATCGGAATGAAAAGATTGAAACCAGAGAACAGAGCTGTTGGAAAAGGATAGAGATTTTTATTGTTTGGAAAAGAGAATGGAATGGTCCAGGGAAACAAAGGCTTTAGAGAAGTCAAGGACTATTAGAACTCAGTTGACATCCGCTGGCATAGAAGGATCAATCTAATTAGGAATTGATAAATTATTTGCCACTATTATAATTTGGTTTTATTGAAAACTAGTTTCGAATGTTATACATTCATCTTCATTTCTAAAAACACACAAACAATTCAAAAATATTATATATTTGAATAAAAAATACTATATTTTAAATTGCTTATTTTTGAATTTTTTGTGTTTTTAGAACTGAAGATGAATATGTAACGTTCGAAACTAGTTTTCAATAAAACAAAATTATAGTAGTGGCAAATAATTTATCAATCCCTTATTAGTATTTGTACTGTTCATTTTTTTTCGTCCATAGCAGTATGCATGTCACTGGTGACTTTAGTGAGAGCGGATTATGTAGAGAAGCCGGGTTGGAAACCAGATTGGAGAGGATCAAGTAGTTTGGTAACTTCGAGGAAACTATATATCTGTGATTGGACTATTCTTTCTAGTGGTTTGGAAAGATTAAAGAGGATGGATATTGAGCGATAGTCTTTAGGAGATATTAGGCTGGAGATTTTGTTAATAGGGTGAATTAATGCTCTTTTCCGAGAGTCAGGAAATACTAAATAAATACTAAAATAAAAAAATTATACATGAACAGAAGAACCGACAGGATTTTGAGAAGGAATAATTTTAATAATTTGACCGGTATCCCGTAAAACCTTGTGGAATTGGTATGAGATTTTATTATGGAGGATATGAGATTTTATTATGGAGGAAATACGATCAGTAGGAGAAATGTCTGATAAATTAAAATTACTGGAGTTAAATGATGGAACTAATGAAAAGTGGGAAGAAGATGTTTGAGAACTGTTAAAGGAGGCAGATAAAAAGTATGAGTTTAATTCATCGGGTGAGACTTGCATGACTAATGAGGAAGAGGATTTTCAAAGAGAGAGTTTGCGAAGCAGTTGCTATTTTGATTTAGAGTCAGGAGCAGAGGAAAAGGCTTCATGAAAATATTTGAATTTCGCTCGTCTGCTTGTTGTCTGAGTCAAATTGCGAAGTACCATAAACGCTTGATAGTCTTCTGCTTATCTTGTACGTCTTACTTGTAATCTTATATGGGCTGCCTCATGCCTCTTTTGAAGATCTTAAATTTCTTGAAACATCCGAGGAGCTGGCGGGCGATGGAAGGTAGAGGTTTTGAATGCAGCATGGGTGTCAAGGATACTGATGAGATTAAATGTGAGGATGCCAAGCATGGAGTTAATAGAAGAACTGCAATATATTTCACTCCAATTCATGGTTTCCAGGTCGGGTAAGATGTTTTCACGGGTGATAGCGTTAAGTTTTCGATTATGTGTGTGTGTGTATGTATCATACATTGTCTAAATCTGATAGACATTTTTATAAAACACTGAATAATGTTTGATTTTTTTATTTTATTTTATTATTATGAAAATTGCCGAATATTACCGTGGCTAAAGTTAAGTTGAATTCTGTGGTCTGTATTTTTTTTTAATAACATCTCCGTCCGTACATTGAAAAAAAAATATTGTAATTATTGTAACAGATTTTGACATACAGAACAATCTTATTTGGTGGTTTGGTGGTCTTGCCGAACTAATGGTCTTGCATTCTCTTAGTTTGGCTGCAGCATTTCAAGTAACGCGACGCATACATATTCCTGACCTATGATTAATTTTGTAAGCCTAGAATCTCGTAAAGGTATGAGGATAATATAAGTATATTTAAAGGGATAGAAAACGAAGGAGAAGAATACACAAATTTCGCCCTCTTCCGTAATAGGTTTCTTCCACGAACTAATGTTTTAGGTGTGCTCATTGTTATTAGTATTTTTACGTGTTGTTAAAAAAAAACAAAAATATTAGTAGTTAAAATAAGGTCAGTATTGTTTGCCGACAAGATTAAGGAGAGCTGCGGCGGACTTGAATGAAGAGGAGAAACAATTTTCAAAGGGATCAATACAAAGGGACCTGCTATAAGGGTTTTCATTTTTAAATATTTTCCTCGATCCTCAAAAGTAAGGTAAGAGTTTTTATTTTATTTTTACTATTTATTTTCAGCTATGAAATTTCAAACAAGATTCCTCACTCCAAGGGCGTATTCATTATGATTTTATTGTGTACATGGAGTGTTTATGCTAAGATGTTTATATATTATTGAGTCTCCCGGGGCAAAGATATTAAGGCGACAAGGGGGTAAGATATTAAATCATGAATACATAAATTTATTTTAGTAATTCTTTATATCTAAATATTTGCAGTATAAATAATTTAAAATAAACTAAGATTTATTTAGCAAACATCAAACCTCACTATCGCCAATTTTAATAATACAGACATTATAGTAAAATTATTAAGGTTTTCTCGAAAGGGATTGGTTAACAACGGAATTCCAACAACTTGGTTTGGGGATGTGTAGAGTGATAATATTACTGCACAAATATCACCTCAACTACAAAAATAAATAATAATAATAATAATAAAAGGCTTAGCGAACCCGGAGGTTCGATGCCGATACCACTAATCGCTGTCTACAAATCTCGGTCCACCGACTACCTTCCAAACCCAAGTTCCTTAGATCGCTCTTAATACTATCCTCCCACCTACGTTTCGGTCTACCCCTCGGACGTTTACCAGTCAGCTCAGCGTTTATTAACTTTTTAGGAATTCGTTCGTTACTGAGCCCAACAACTTTGCAAGCCCATTTCAACCGTCGCGATGATATCACTTCGATTATATTAACAGGGTGTATGCTCCGCAATTCCGCGTTGTGTAATCTCCTAAACTCTAAAAGGACCAAATATTTTACGCAGTACCTTATTCTCGAATACCTTAAGGCGTTGTTCGTCCTTCAAGGTTAGCGGCCACGTTTCACACCCATACAGAACTGTAGGCAAGATAATAGTTTTGTATATTCTAAGTTTTAAGTTTCTGGACAAAATGCGCGACAATGTTGACACCGAAAAATAACACGCATTTCCCGCCTTTAACCGCGCCTTTATTTCCTCTTGAATTTCGTTTTTTCTAGTAATCACAGACCCCAAATACTTAAATTTCTCAACGTATTCAAAACTATTTTCTCCTATATCTATATCCTCAAAATCTCCTCTGTTTCTATTGCTAACCATATATTTCGTCTTATCCGTATTTATTTTGAGGCCAACCTCTTTCCCAGCTGTCATCAACGTTGCTGTATTCAGTTTTATAGTTTCCGCGTCCTCACTTAATAATACCAAATCATCCGCAAACCCCAGCACGGATATTCTACCACCCAGATCTAAACCCCTTTCGGTAAGCATTGCCTTTCTAATGACATACTCTAATGCTAAATTAAATAGGACAGGTGAAAGGGAATCGCCTTGTTTTAACCCCGAGCGAACTTCAAATTTCTCCGAAAAATAATTACCTATTCTAACTTTATTGAATGTTTCGGTCATGCACATCCCTACTAGATTTACTAACTTCTTCGGTATTCCCTGCTCAATCAAAATGTTATACAGTCTCCGGCGATCAATGGAATCATAAGCCTTTTTGAAATCCACAAAAAGCTGATGAACTACACCGTTGAATTCTAATTTTTTTTCTAATATTTGCCGTAAGGAAAATATTTGATCGATAGTTGATCGGTTCCGTCTAAAACCACATTGGTAGTCTCCGATAATTTCCTCGGCATATTCCGTGATTCGACTAGTTAGGATCAACGAGAATATTTTATAACATATCGGGAGGAGTGATATTCCGCGATAGTTATTACACTCCGTCCTCGGACCTTTTTTGTGAATCGGAATAAGTATAGATTCTTTCCATTCTTCGGGCATTTTTTCATTTTCCCAGATCTTTTTAACCAAAAAATGTATTTTAGAAACTCCAGCTTCACCGCACGCTTTTATTATTTCACTGGAAATGATGTCGATTCCCGCTGCTTTATGAGATTTTAATTTTCCGATGGCTATTTCGACTTCCTCCTTACTCGGTTCTTCAATTAACGGTTCAGCACTCTGATATTCAGAAGGAGGAGATTGATTATTATTTCCCGAATTCAAAATACTTTCAAAGTGTTTTTTAAATTTATTCACAATGTCCCCCGGATCGGCCAAGATATTGTTATTTTCATCTCTAATTCCATTCATTGCTGGTTCAAACTGTTTACGCGATCTGCTTATACCCTTGTACACGTCTCTTACGTTGTTTTCAATTCTATTAGTTTCTATCTCTATTATTTTGTTTTTAAGATATTCTCGTTTTTTATTTTTGAGGAATTTGGACGTTTCATTCATCAAGGCCCGGAAATTAGCAACATTGTTATCGCTTGGATTATTCAAAGCTTTTAGTTTCGCGGCTCTTCTTTTTTCGCACAAGTTTAGACAATCATTATCGAACCACGGTTTATTCTTTTTATTGTCCCTTTTTCCAAGACACAGATTACTTACCTCTTTAATATTATCCCTAATTCCGATCCATAGCTTGTCTACATCTTCGCGATCCTCATCTAAAGATTCCAAGGCTTCAAACCTATTCTTGATTTCTACCGCGAATTGATTTCTAATTGAAGGGTTTTTCAATTTATCTAGATCAAAATTTTCGGAACAAATACGGCTTTCTTTCCTTTTTTTTATATTAAGTTTTTGTCGAAGTTTCGCGATTACTAATTCATGATCTGACCCACATTCTGCCCCACGATAAGACCTCACGTTAATTATACTATTTTGCCATCTTTGTTGTATCAAGACATGATCAATTTGATTGCGTGTTTGTGAATCCGGCGATGTCCACGTATACTTATGAATATCCCTATGTTTAAACGTAGTACTTTTGATTGTTAGGTTTTTCGAGATAGCAAAGTTTATTAGACGGATCCCATTATCATTGCTATGTTCGTGCAAACTTTCTTTACCGATCGTCGGATAGTATACTTCTTCCCTTCCCACCTTTGCGTTTGCGTCCCCTAATATTATTTTCATGCAGTTTGGAGGTAGTTTATCATATACCCACTCTAGTTTATCATAAAATTCGCATTTAACTTCATCATCACTGTCTTCGGTAGGGGAATGTATGTTTATCAGCGCGATTTTAAACCACCGCCCCTGAAATATGGCCACAGATATCCTATCACTAAAAAATTTTACGTCCCTCAATGCGGAGAGCAATCTATTCCTTATTAGAAATCCAGTACCTAAACAATAATTACCGCTCCCACCGTACCAAATAGAATAGTTCCCTTCTGTTAACGAACCCTCCCCTGGCCACCGAACCTCTTGCAGTGCCACGATATCTACATTGTATCTCTTAACCTCGTTTGCCACCGATTTTAACCCACCCGCTGTATTCAAACTTCTTACGTTCCACGTCCCTATACCTAAATCTCTAATTTTCAACTCGCGACATGAATCCCCTGAAGCAGTCCCCACCCGGAGACCCGAACGGGGGACTAGTTTACTTCCGGATAATGAGCGTTTTACCTCAGAGAGATCCATGACTTTTTGTGGTATTTTGTGAACTAAAAATATGTGAGTAGGGCGTTCAAACCTACGTCACACCCTCCAGCAAGCCTGGAGGGGCGCTCTCATTGTCAGCGAGTCCATCGGACTTAGCCGGGAGGAACTTCCAAGGAATTTCCACCGACCATCCCCACATCCGCCACCCGTGGGACGCTCCCCTACGCGGTAATGAGATCCGCGCGAGGACAAAAATAATTATAAAATATAGAAGAAAATGTGCTACTGCAACTGGAACGTAAAGTAATAAAGGATAATGAAATAAACTAATGGATATATAAAAACAAAAACAACGATTTTTAAAAATACTTTTCTGTCAATCTTGTCGTAGTCGAATGAGTCTGGGACCCTATACAAGTGAGTCCACTACAAGTGATGGAGATGCGCTATCTCCGTAGGGTCGAGGGAAAGACTAGGCGAGAGGAACCGAATGAGGAACATCACAATCCGATCCATGCTGGACCTGCAGGATGCTAAGGATATAATAGAGGAACACCAGATAAGATGATTTTGGCATATTTCTCGAATACCAGAAGACAGATTGACAATGATCACTTATGAGACACAGGTTCTACCTGCTAGAAGTAGAAGACCCAGGGAGCGGCCTAGGACGACATCGGAAAGTGGAATAAAGGAAGCCGGAGAGAAATAATGGTTGACCGCAGAGGAACGGATTGGAAGAGGAGAAGACAACTGCCTAAGGATAGAGACATATGCATAGGAAGCCTCATCCTGCTTTGCGATAGAAGAGGATAAGAAGAAGAATATATATATATATATATATATATATATATATATATATATATATATATATATATATATATATATATTTCTATGAAATTGACGGGTGGAATAGAAAAATAAGTAACAGAAATTAGAAAAACAGATGTGTATGAATCAAGTAGTAGAAGAAAAAAATATTTTTTTCTGAATCAATTTTCAAGTGGAAAAACTTAAATTTATTCGAAATTTGTGTTGGAATATCGCATTGCTTTTCAATACTAGGCATTATTTGAGTCTAATTGTTACTTTTAATTGATTGAAGCATCGTTATAGAGTTTAAATATAAATATGTTAAGATATTATATCAGTATATTTCTATAAATTCTATCAGAAAATTTTGATTTATACCGACATTAAATAAAGTTCTTATTAGGATTAAGTACAAAATTATTAAATTAAAAATTATTTTCGCGTGGAATGGAGTGCGAAAACATGTGAAATTTTAACAACACGCTCCATTTTAGGTGAAAGATAAGAGTTTTTAAATGTCAGAGACAATCGCCTTCCAAGATGATTTAAGGCGCGCCACTTTTTGCCACGTGAAAAAAACACGCAGGAAAGGTAATTTATCACAAATTGCAACATCGCTGATAGGTTTATCTTTCATTTCTCGAATGTGTTACCTATTTTCCGATATTGAAACATGCTTAGAAACTAATATCAATATATTTGTATTTTTAGTAACTAAAATTTTCTTCTGGTGTTAGGAAAGAAAATCTGAAAAATTGTGATTAATTATTTATTTTTTAAAATTTATTATTTGGAGTTTTAACCAAGGCGCATACAACTCATTCAAACCGGTGTATCCCAAATTTTCGACATTTGTGTACCCAATCTATAATTTTCGAAACGCTGAGTGCCCCTCCTCAAAAAAGAAATTTCATGTACTTTAATAACAATCAAAATATATCTTATATATATATATATATATATATATATATATATATATATATATATACATTTTCTTTTTTAGTGCATAAATAAAAATTATGTTATTATAAACGAAAAATAAAATTCATTCATAATAAAATATATAAAAAAATTATATTATAAATAAAATTTATTAGGATCATTGAGCAAGATTGAAATTGCTTATGTTGAGACGACAGATATTCATAATCGTTTCCCCGATCGTTAATTTTAATCCGAGAAGCGATTCCACATTCAAAAGGCTGGTTTTTTTTTTTTTTCCAATTTAATGCCCACAAATGCTGAAAAACTAACTTCACCTGGATGTGAAAACCAAATATGCACAATACTAATAAGGCAACGAAGTTTTTCTATATTCAAAGCCCGGTGCATCGCGCACCAAATTGTTCCTGTATCTTTGAGTTTGCGCGTACCCCACTTGGGGAAACCCTGATTTAAACGTTCAAATCTTCAATTTTTCCCATAAAAATAAAATAACAGTGTTACTTTCTCCCTTTTTTTTCCATTATTTTTTAAAGTCATGTTTGTTTACCATTTGTGTAGAGGTCAGCATTTGCATTTTTATAATTTATACCGACAAATTTAAGTTAAATATAACTATTTGATCATATTAGGTTATAACGCTTCAACAATGCATAATATTATTTTGATATTATTAATTTTTTTCATGATTGGATTGCCGAAACGTCAATTTCATAAAACAATATTTGTATTTGTAAAAAATTGAACAATAAAGAAAACTCAGGAAACCAACAGGCCAAAACCTTGTTTTTCCTTTTGAAAAAATATCAATATCGATGTAAATTGGTTTATATACTGTGAATTGATTTATTCGTTATAAATTTAAATGCATATTATATTTGTTATGAATAGCTTATATTTTTACATAATTTATATTATATTTGGGTCATTTCCTTGCTGTTTTAATGGACAGAATCATGAACTCCCATGCAATGGGTTTTGTTTGTAGAGACTAGCTATTTGGATTCCACTGATTTAGGCTGTGCGATTCATCAGTATGTATGAGGCTATGGTGTTAAGGGTTATGGTAGAGCTATCATGGAGATCCATGTTGAGGGGGCTGATGAAACATTCTCTCCCCCCCCCCCCCCTACCTTCCACAATGTTAACAACCGTAGCCTCGTTACCGTAACAGCATGTGGAAGTTACAGCAGTCAGTTTGAAAAGATAAAACGGAACACATTGCTCTCAGTCAACTACCCAAACCATTTTACTAATTAATGCAGTAATTTACCTGTAATCATGTTTTTAGATTAAAAAGAACTAGATTCGAAATGAGCTGGAATGATAACTGTGCAGCTTGTTAATTATGTTTCTTTTTTTAATTAGGAATATAACGGGAAATAAGCGCAGATATAATTATTTCGAATAATATTATAACTGGATATTATAGACAATAGTCAAGATTATACTAGTACTACTGCTATAAAAAATATAACTATTATATATTTACCAACTTTATATTTGAAGTCAATTTTCGTAAATATTTATAACCGAACACTTTTTTTTAATTATAATTTTAGTATTGTTGTGAAGTTTTATTTATGCAAAACCATTGTGCTTGAAGTGACGTGCGCTTGCGCACCAGTCATTCTCAGTGACTACCAGACTAACTGTTCAAAATTATATTTTGTATCTTAATGCGATATTATAAATATATCGAATTGTCCAATCTTAATTTTATTCCCATCCATAACAGAAAAAACAATTACTCGCCGGAATTACTTGAAAAACCCCGAACCCTAAACCATTTACCTATAAAAACCCACCTTTCATCCATTACTAGTCTAGTGCGAAAACAAACCGATACAAACTTTTCTGTTTGATATATCTACTTAAACCTTGGCGTGTACCAACATGTATTTCATTTCTTGTCTTAAATTAATTCATAATTCATAAATGTTTTATAATACTAATTTACATTACATTTAATTTAATATGTATAATGATACCAAACTGTATTTTGAATTGCTTATTTTTGATTTTTTGTTTGTTTTTAGAACTGAAGATGAATGTATAACAAACGAAACTAGTTTTCAATAAAAACAAAATGATAGAAATGGCCAATAATTTATCAATTATTAGATTGATCCTTCTATCATGCGGACGTTAACTCAAAATCCCTCGCACCATGAGGTATGGATTGTCGATGATGCAGTGAAAGACTATGCTGTGCGTCAATACGGTGTACAAATGGTGCATGTTTCAACAATTACAGTACCTCTCGATCTCCTCCTACAAGGAATTGCGAAGCATACGTTTTAAAAACAAGACTCAGTAAGTCTGCCAGTGAATCTTCAGATGAGAATTGACACGGTTCCAAGGAAATAGAAAAATTTCGCTTGGATACAACGGAAGTGTATCAGGTTGTAGATGGCCCTACAAAAGTGCTATCTTGAGGATAGTGCACCGTCAGGCTGCATCCTGGGCCGAATCCATTAAGAAGACTGAGGTCATCCTCGAGTCGTGGACCGGCGTCCACAAAATGTCTATTGGATATTAACATGCGCATAACAAGCGTAATATTCGTTTCCGAAATGTTGCCGATATTCGTATGGTCGAAAGGTAAAGAAGCGGGATATAATAAATAAATAAATTTCGCAATACCACGCCAAATTGGAGAGGAATTACCCTTATCATCGCCTTAAGTACTATCTTTCTTCATTCATATGTTTTATTCCATTCCCATTGCCTTCCAAGTGCTTCAGTTCAAATACCAATTTACACCCGATATAAATGCTTCCGACCTTTTGTCCTCTATGCAATCATAGTTTCCAATGCTCCCTATCTTTCTACATCTAAATCTTGTCTCCATGTTTATTTTCTATTTAATGTTTTTATATTCTTTATACGTTTTGTTTTTGAATTTTTAAGATCTGAGTAGTAAGAAGTAGTGAAGTACGCCCATGTCATTTTCACGTCAAATTTTGGCCTGAGGTGTATGGCATGGCGTAATGTGTCGATATTTGTCTTGGATTCGCAATTTTTTTTTTTGGGTAACCTTTAACCCAAGATGGATTGTTATACCTTGTGAAGATCTCTTTGTATCTTTCCTGCATAAATTCCTGCAAGTCAGATGTGTATGTTGTAAATATTTGAAGAGCCAGGACTAGATCCTTAGGACACTCCTTAATATTGTAAGCTATAAGCTGTGTCGAAGGAGAAATCCTGCGGCAGATGAATGATGGGAGGATAGCCTATGACTACTACAATAAACAAATAACTTGAAGGCATATTTACGAAATTGATTATCAATATCACTAACAATTCAGATGTCACTTTTTTTTTACTTTCCCTTACCTATATACGAAGTATATAGTAAGGGGAAGTATTGTGTTAGTCCAAATGACCAAGTCTCGCAAAATGGTCTGTGTGTATGTGATCAATCTAGCTCAAAAACGAAATGTTGTACGATACTGAAATTATATATTTAAGGTTGGCACATGCATGTGATGTTACATCATCATTTTCATCAAAAACTAACCGGAAGTGCCACTTATACAATCGATTTTACACTTTTTTACAATTTTCTCGAAAACGGCTCTAACGATTTTGATGAAACTTGCCTAAATTGTTCTTCATAAAGGTCTTTAATTTTTCATTTATGTAGTAAATCACCGAGGAATTGCAGGGAAAAAAGTTGTGATGAAAAGAATATTTTATTTGCTCATAGCTTAAAAAATATGCATTTTACGGTAAATTATGTATGAAATTGTATGGAAGGTAATTAAATTATCTAAAAAACACTAAAAGTATCATCAAAATGGGAACAGAATTAGCAAAGATACAGCGCATCGGACTAACCGGAATTAGCTCTTATATCATGGATTTCAAACTTTTTTACATTTTTCTCGTAAACGGCTCCAACAATTTTGGTGAAACATGCCTAATGTCTTCAGCTTAAAGACGTTTAACTTTTCATTTATGTAGTATATCAACGAAAAAGTGTAGGGAAAAAAGTTATGACGAAAAGAATATTTCATTTGCGCTTAAAGCAATAAGCTTGAAAAGCATACAATTTATCGTAAATTATTTACAGAATTGTATGAAAGGTTATTAAATTATCTAAAAAAAAAAAAAAAATCATCAAAATCGGATCAGTATTAGCAAAGATACAGTGTATTTTATGAGGAGCATAAAACAGATGGATAACCGAGTGCATCCGAAAGGAGATGGATGCGACAGAACCTCCTCCCACCAATCCGCCAATCTGTTGTAAGCAATATGCTCTATAAAAAAGTAATTTAAGAATACAAAAGTGGAAATTAGCTTAATAATTTCTACTTTCACATTATTTAATGGAAAGAAAATGTTTCCATGCAAACTAAACCAGAAACTTTTAAAATATATTTGCATCTTGACAAAGTTAAAATATATAGGCAGTGTACAGAATTGTTGTACTATAATTTATTAAAAAACTGTTTTATTGTACGTAAGTGGCAGAAGAAGTGAATGCTCCTGAATTTATTAGAAGCAGTGTTTATGTGAACTCTTTAAAATTATATTAAAAAGATAATTATTATAGGACGGTCAGGGAAAGTTGTGTGATGCGCGCACCGCACCAGATTTATGTATTTCCGAATGATTATCCAAATGAATGTTATTCATACCGAGATCAGATAAATGGAATGAGATCTTGAATAACTGACATCAAAGCCAAGTGGCAAACTAATGGATTTGCGTTGGCGAAGAGACGATGGTGGGTGGGAGGACCATTCTTGTCAACATCCAGCTATTGCTGATCGATATTTTTGTTTGTGGCATAATACGAAATAGAAATTATTTTCAGTGCTTGGGAGCAGATTTGACACACCATTATTCAATTCAATTTTTTTTTTTTTTTTTTTTTTTTTTTTTTTTTTTTTTTTTTTTTTTTTTTTTTTTTTTTTTTTTTTTTTTTTTTTTATGGGATCTTTCTATATTGTTTTATATTCTATTCACCTTGTTAAGCTTTTAAGGCAAAGTGTTCAAGTTAGTAAAATTACAGGTTTTGAACTGTTGTTTTTTCTCACAATGTTTCTTTGGCTCATGAAAAAAATGAAACATATGATATATTTAAAATTGTAGGATTGAATAAAATTGTATCTCTGCAAGCACACTTCTCAAAAATCATAGGAATAAATCCTTTAGTTCAGAGAGTTTTATGTTGTCCTCTTAAGAGTTTCATTATTTGCAGCGTTGTATATAATTTTCTAGATATTATAATAATTATATTCTAATATTAAATAAATAGAAGACTTCGCGAACCCGATGGATCCGGTAGTACCGAAACTACTTTCTGTTACATATTTCCCGCCACCGAGCCTTTTCAAAACCCAATTTCGTAAGGTGGGCCGTTACACAATCCTCCAACCCACGACTCGGTCTATCCCTCTTAACTTATTACAATTAACTTTTTAGGAATTATTTCGTTGCTAAGCACCAAAACTTTACTTGCCCATTTTAATCGCCGCGGTATTATAACTTTAATTGAATGGTAGGCTAGAGCAACATTGGATTAAGCAGTACACAGTCGATATTAGAATATAGTTAGTACTTAGAGACAAATAGGAGAGGATATGAAATAGAGGGGATAAAATAGATATATAAAGACTAGAATACTGTCTAATTTCTAGCAAGTAGATGAACTGTGACGATGAAATTGGAATAAGCTATCAACATAAAAAATTAATGAAAAAATAAGGTTTAACAAGAGTAAAAGAATTCAAAGACGAAATAATAGAATTTTTGCATTATTGCCAGAACAAATAGAGGTAGTAATAATGTTGTACAAGAATATAAGGATATAAAATATACTATTATAAATTAATTGTTAAATGTTTATAAATAATTTTAAATAAGTTATTGTGAATACTAATTATTATTTAAGTTTTACCTTAAACCCTCCGTGATGGGGATTTTTTATCACTTGGGGATTTTTCATTATGTTCATTCGGTGGTTAAACTTTCACTCTCATCCCCTCTCTCTATTAGTGCTTCAACCCCTTCTATGTGTTTTCTGATAAAAAGCAAATAATAGTCTCTCACATTATTAGTTATTCTGTAAATACTACGAAAAAGATAGCGGTACACTTAGTAAGCCGCGCGCCTATTCGTGATCTTTTTTTAATTCTTCAGTTTGTATTTCTTGTTTTTGCTTTTATTTTATTTCAAGAGGATAACATTATTTCTACTATAGTCGTTATTTGGACAAACAAGACTTATATAAGTGGATTATTTTTTATGTTTGTTTGTAGAAATATTTTAAACTTTTGTTCAACTGCTATTTCATTTTTTTTGTTTTAACAATATTTTGAATTTTATCTGATGATAATTTAGAATATCAGGAACTATTCATTTTTATTATTTCGGCGTATTTTAGAATTTTTCAAATTTACGAATCAGGATGTTTAACATAAAAAATTGTGTTTTGATTTTATAAAATTATCACTCAACTAATGGCAAAACTGCTGATTTAGTTAGAACGAAGTCATAATATAAAACTATAACTTTTTTTTATATATATATTATTAAGGATATCATTTTTATGAAACATTAGGATTACTAGAAGACATTTCTACACAAAATTACCCATAGTAAAGAACTTTATATCTATCTTATTAGGTTACTAAGTATAGAATCCTAATACAGGCAGTCCGTTCCTGCTTACATGAAATTCAGGTAGGTCAAAGTGAGACATGAATACTTCAAAATAGCAAGTAGACCTTTTTAGTTTAACCAAACCTCTAAATGCTTGTATGAACATCCCGTAAGCTCTCCTTAGTTGAAACGGAGTATAGCGAAGCATGAAAGGATTCTACTGTGACTGCTGTAATAGGGAGAAAGGTGTAGGGTGTCAGAAGGGAGCTGATCCTAGGAGTTAGCAATCCGAGTCATTCTGGCTAATAATCAAGCTCTGCTTTCCAAGCCAATGTCTCCAAGCTCTCACTAAATCGGACAATATAATTTAAAACTGAGAATTTTAGGCAATCATTCCAGAGCCTTGTAAAAATGCTAAACAAGGGCAAAATCATTATATAGGGAATATGAATAACGACAATTATAATAAAATATTTTAAAATTTCAAGATAAAACTTGAGAATAAGTATTGCGATCGCTCAAGAACAGGAACCCGCTGATCGGACCGCTATTTTTAGTAGGTATGTTGAAAAAATATAATATATATTATTAAAAATATATCGATATTTTTCTCTCGATATGTTGTAATATCGATATTAAAATTTTAGTATAAAAACCGATATCTTTTCAACAAAATAAAGGAGAAAAAAATATATAAAATGAAAATTTCTACAAGGATGTCGGGTTCGACAAACAAAGAGCTATAAAAAGTTAAAGTGTGGTATTATCGTTTTACTATCGTACAAAGCCACGTTAAAGAAATTGGATGTCGAAAGAAAAATATCGATATTGATATCGATATCGGTTAGCAATATTGATATCTTGATAATATCGGTATCAAAATATCGATATTTAAAAATATTGGTAATATTCTTATAAAATTAAAAAAAAATCTAAAGCAATTGAAGGAAGATTATGAGATAACCTGTTTCTTGGTATTTAAATCATGTTAGATATGAACTTGATGAAAACAAAATCTTAATTATATCGGCACAGAAATATCGATATTTTAAAATATTGATATTTTAAAATATCGTTAATTCTTTTATCAAAATAAAAAAAAAAAAACCTAAACGAATCCAAAGGAGATTTAGAGCTAACCAGCTTTTATTTGTTTAATCCTGCTGCAAATGAATATAATAAAAACAATATTATGATGATATCGGAGAATGATATCGATATTGTAACAACAATAACTTAATGAATGATATTGGAAGAGAAATATCGATGTTTCAAAATACCTTTAATACTTTTATAAAATTTAGATAAAAATTTCTAAAAGAATCAGAAGAAGGATAGGAAATAATCTGTTACTTTTACTCCCTTACTCCCTTTCTAGTTCAAACTCTCTTCCCTCATCCGTATCTGAAAATGAGCTGAGATCTTGTTCGGCATCGAAGTCATCGTCGTTTCGCAAAATTTCGTCATCTGCCACTGAAATTTCTGCATCAGATACTTCACTTTCAGAGTCTGAATCTTCCTCTAGCTGTCGCCGTGATTCTGCAAGAACTTTTTCGGGAGTGGTGAAAATTCTTTTACTTGCCATTTACCTGAACGATCTGTTAAAAAAAGTACATTAAATTTGTAGTGTTAACAGTAAGGTGGGTCGCATCCGACCCAGCCGCCAGACAAAAAAAAAGTCGGGGAAGTGTGGGGGGTATTTCACTTACCTGGGTGATGTGAGCTTATACACAGATAGAGAAAGAGTGAGACCAAGGACTTCTGAAGTCATGACCCTCCAGCTCACGCATGGAGGAAGTATGAATGGAAATGATATGTCATAGGTCGTATTATATTATAATTAACCCTCTAATGGTAAGGTAAGGGTCGGCCTTACCTTACCATTAGAGGGTTGATTATATCAGCACAGTAATATCGATATTACAAAAACATATTCTTAATGATATCGATAGACATATATAGATATGATAAAAAAATATCTTAATTATATCAGCACAGAAATATCGATACTACAAAAGTAATATCTTTATAATATCGGCACAAAAATATCGATATTATACAAACAATATATGATATTGTTACAGAAATATCGATAGTATAAAAACAATATTTTAATTATATCGGCACAGAAATGTCGAGGCTTTGAAAACGTTATGTTAATTTAATCGGCCCAGAAATATCGTTAGTAAAAAACAACTTAAATTTATCGGTCCTGAAATATTGATATTATAAAAACATCATCTTAATTATATTGGCATAGAACTATCGATATTTCGAAATATCGGTAATTTTTTTAATAAAATTTTCATAAGTATACAATTTGAAAAGTTTTTAACCCTTAATTTGCTTAAAATATATTATCAGAAACGTTTATTTGGCATTTGTTTTGCGCTCTTATTCTTCTGGTAATGCTCAGCCACCGTTTAGTCGTTAATACATCGGCTGGGGTTGCTTCTTCACCTTGTTCTACAAAATTTGAATGGTATAGTGAGTTTCAGGCAAATATGATATAGTTCGGGTAAAAAGTTTTAATTTTTGAAAAAGAGGTCATCATATAAAGTACACAAAGGAAAACAGTGGAAAAATAAGTTCTGAATAATGCGGGTTTCGGATATGGTGTTTTCGGATAAGCAGTGTTTTTCTACGTACGGAATAACTAAAAAGACTCGATTGAACAGCATACAAAATTTTCTATTTAAAGCGTATTAAATAATTAAACTACTACCCTAGTACGTCAGCAACGTGACTCTGCATATTGACCTGAATGTTTCAATTACTGAAGACATGGGCGGACTACAACTATTCCACCACAAACCTTGTAGTGCGCTCACATTAAGAACCTTATACTAAAGATCACCACAGCCCACGTTAACACAATACCCGACAAAAGCTAAAAAGAAGCTTGTTAATTTTAGCCACAAACTTTTGCCTTAAGTCAAAGAAAATTTTAATTACAGGAAAGAGAGTCACACGGTATTGTTCGCTCAACTCCATCATTTCGTATGTCCTTGTTAAGGTCTCGATGGTGGATACAATAATTGTCAATATTATCTTATTAAATATTAATTCAATAATTAAAAAGAAGAAAAAATAATAATTTTTATAATTTAAATTATACAAAAAATATAATTTTATAAACAAAATTATATAAATTTACCAAACTAGACTAAAATTTGTTTAACCACGTTTTTTTTCCACAAACGTTTCGGCTCTTTCAGGTCCTCATCAGTTATACTCTGAAAGGAACCAACATTTTATATTGCATTATTAAAACATTTTATAATTTTTCAATTAACATATCTTATTAACTTTTTATCCAATTACGGTGAAGCCCCAAGGAGGGCAGTGTATTTAGCTTGACTGGCTATAAGAATTTTTTGATTTTTTGAGCGAACGGCTCAACCGATTTTCAAGTTTAATGACTCAAATTATTCGTTTTGTTCCCGTTAATCTGTTAAATCTGTCAGCTTGAGAATACCTAACGATTTTTTGATGGCGTATGCGCAGCAGGGCGTCGGCAGTTCTCCTACCTTTGGTGGATCCATACTGTCACGGATGGCTTGCTCACATTAGGACTGGCTGTAAGCTCTGGTAGTTCTCTAAAACCTTACTCATTACAGGGAGGAGGCAAATAGGACTATAAGACTTAGCTATCTTCTTGTCATTGTCTCCTGCCTGCCTGTCTCCTGTATATCGGAAATTTTCCACATTTAAGCAAACATTGAAGATCGCTAAAAGCCGATCTTCAATATGCGGAATACCTTTCTTTTAAGTATTGCCGAGTCAATTGCATCTAAACTTGGTACACTTCCAATCCTCTGCCTGTCCTTGGCAGTTCGAAGATCCCATATAGGGATATACCCGGGTAGGTTAAAGTGTTGCGTCTCACAAAGACATCGTTTTCACTGTCCAGAGATAGGTTATCCCTGGAGTATGTTAAATGGAAAAAAATTCTCGCTGAATCTTCTGGAGAGCTGTATGAGTATTTTCTTTCTTCAAGGCTGCAATTACCTGTTGCGTAGCAAGCTTACCCATGGCTACCCTATACGGTATACCCCAAGGGTTTTTCGCCCTCTCCTCCTCAATGAAGTCTTCCCAGATCTTCGCTTCTGTGAGCGTGCTCCAGGAATTGGTGTCCGAGCAGACGATCACATTTCTCGTTTTCCAGTCATCACTTCCATATCGGATATACTCTCCTCCATGTTGCTCCTGTCAGGTAAATACACCGAAGCAAGAGTGAAGTCCTCAATGAAGTCTTCCCAGATCTTCGCTTCTGTGAGCGTGCTCCAGGAATTGGTGTCCGAGCAGACGATCACATTTCTCGTTTTCCAGTCATCACTTCCATATCGGATATACTCTCCTCCATGTTGCTCCTGTCAGGTAAATACACCGAAGCAAGAGTGAAGTCCTATCGAAATACGAATATAAATAAAACTTTTTCTTTTAAATACCAAAACATTTAAACTTGGAATCATCCAAATAAAAAAACATTTAACATGGTACTACCCTCGAACTAAACAGAGATAGGAGGTAGGCTAGTAACTAGTTGGTGATTTCTATTAAGTATAATTTACTTTAATTATACAGTAGTATTAATTTTAGATTTTGTTTTCAATATGTACTGTTTAATTATATTTTATTACTGATAAATAATTTAATATTAAGCGAATTTGAGAATTCTGTTTTATTATTTGGGATTTTATTAAATAACGAAGTCATAAAGAAAAATAGAAAACTGAAAAGAAACAAAATGAAAAGAAAAATTAATGTTTAAAAAAAAGTTATAATAGACATCAGTATATAGATGTTTTAAAAAGGAAATGTCTTTGTTATTTATTCATTTTAATTTTTGTTATAATATAGTAATAATTATATGATATTACATATTTTAGCTGACTGATTGATGTGTTATACACCCAATGAAGGGGAGATTCTAAAAATGTCTTTAGGGGAAGCGATAAAAAAAAAACTTTTTAAGGCTTCTTAATTGATTAATTTATCACTATTCTTATAAGTTCATAAGTTGGTTAAGAAAATCTTTTAATATGAAATTATTAAGGTCAAGATTTCATTTTGAATGTAAACAAGATAACCTATTAAAAATTATACTTACAATTAGTAACATTATTAAATTGTTTCTTCGGGTTTCTCATTTGAAGGATGAGTTTCAAAATATAAAATAACTACTCATTTCATTATGAAACAAATCTTGTTTTGTTTAGAATAATAATATGGAGGATATAATCTAAAATTATTTCAACAATTAAAATTTCCTTTTTCTTTTTTGGGAGAGAGAGAAGGGCGACCCCCGCGTCTTTCCTCCCTCGGGATTCTCCAATGATCCAATATTGGGACAGCATCACTTTTGATTGTTTCTCTATTTATTTTAACATTTATTATAGCCTTGAATAAGGCTATTTAGTAATATTGATATTTTAGAAAAGTAATTTATAAATTTCATAAAATAAGACCCAAGTTTCGATCGCCTTTCAATCTAATATTCTAAATAAATTTTCCTTCGTTGATTTTTTTTTTTCAAATACACGGAACAAATAACGAAACTTGCTTTTGTCTATAAAAATAAAGTCAAAATCAATGATATATTATTATGTATAGGTTGGAGTTTTTAATAATCGCGGAGTTTTCATTAATTAATAATTAATGAATGGTTTATATTAATGTACGTCTTTAAGTAAATTGAAAAAAAAAATAGTAAATAGTAATATCGTAATATCATTTTTTTGCCCCATATTATTAATTAGATAAAAATAATTTAAAAAATAATATGTCCCTAATTATAACATTAGTTTATACATAAATAGAAACCACTTCTAAATTTATAAATAAATAAATGTAATATATATATATAATTATTATTTTAAGCATTTCGGTAAAACATAATCAATAATAAGAAATAAATAAAACAAAAAAACATAATTTATTCTGATAAATAACATAATTTCTATTAAAAAAATAAAATTAAATTCTTCAACTTACAATTAGTGAAATCTTAATCGCTAGGAACGATCTTTTTTATTTGACATAAAGTAAACTGAAAACCAAATCCATGACCGAAAGTAAGACAGTTTGGATTGTGAATGGTAGGGAAGACGGTAGATTTGTTGACATCCTCCAGACCAGAGAGAAGTATGAGAGTAAGTACCAGGCAATGCGGGAGTTATTGCCGGCTTATAAGTAACAAGGTGAAGATAAAACAGGAGCTAATTGTGATGAAGGAGATGAAACAGGTCGTTCAGAATAAGTTGAATTATTTAGGGAGGAGTTGTAAAGTCCTTGCACCCTAAGAGCCTACCCAGGCCGTTAAAACCTTGCCTGTATACACATTATATATAAAGCTCCTGTCTATATATACAGAGTTGTATATAAAGTGCCTATGGAGCGCCCCCTGGAGACAGTTAACTCAACCTGATCTTTTAATACCTGCCTTACCGCTATGGAACTAGAATAACAACATATATTAATTCATGCCATCAAACTCTAAATTTTTCAGTATACTAACACTGAAAGAATTTTCATGATTTGCTGAGAACAAAATTATGATCGGAATATTTTTGGGCAAAAATATATTTTTTTTTTAATTTTTAAAATTTATGAATTTTTTTAAAAATAAAAACTAGTATTTATGGTTTATTCGAAATTCTGAGAACAAATAAGGACTGACACTTGACCAGTTTTTTTACCGACTTTACTTGAAGCGACTGGCTTTTTTTTGGAGCGGGAGTCTTTTCGTTGGTTTATTAAGCTCATTAAAATCTCTGGAGCTTATTTTTTTTCTCAGCCCCTAGGGCCTACTCGATATTATAGAAGTAGAATCACCAAAACAAAAAAAAAAATTGGTTAAAATTGGTGACCAATTGATTTTGGCCTCCCTTTGTTTGTCTGATACTAACACCTTACAATTTAATTATCGCATTCAATCTACCACTGAGATAAAAATAAAGTACAATATTTTACAGCACGACTTAACCCGATAGTTATCGCATGCATAAACTGTACCTGATACGTACCATTAACGTATGTAAATCTAAAGCTTATAAAAAAAGAAAAGCGACTATCGCTCCATTGCAAATAATTCCATGTTAGTACTTGGAGGAAAAGATTATGTTAAATAAGAGAAAACAAATAATGATTCTAAGGTAGATTTTCCCAGAATAATATTTGAGAAGTAATTTAAATAAATTTATTCGGTTTAAAAGAGGAGGAAAACTAGCCATAAAATATTCTTTAAGTAAAAAAAAGGCCACAAACAACATGTCTTTGGTTTAGTGTGACATAATTTCCTGTGGTAACAGGTCAGATGACCGTGTGTATAACGGCAGTAACCATTCGAGTTATTTCGTTTATATAGTATAAGATAGGCAACGTGAAAAGGAACTTTATTTACTAAATGGGACGCTTGACCTGTTCTGTGTTTTTGCTGGCATTAAAGATGCTTTCTTCGAAAAGAACAATAATTCAGTCTTGTATTTTTTATTTTAAAAAATTTGATATATTTGAACCGAAAAATTATATTTTAACCATACCTTGTGTGTGTCCGTGAGTGCACAGCACTTCAGTAAGGCTCGAACTTAAATCATCCAAAGAGTTCGAAAGAGCTAGAGTAATAACAATATTAAAAAATGTGGCAAAAATAAAATGTTCATCGTTTGTTACTCGTTAATAGCAATTTTAGCGCAGCTTAAAATTTCAGAATTGAGTTTGGAGCTTGCATGTCATCCTACAGAGCATATACAAGCGATTGGAAAGATAATTTTCGATTTCTGCTATATCAGAAGATAAAAATAATTATTTTTTCATATATTTATTTATTTATTCAAGTGACGAAATTTATTGTGACTGGATAGAATAATGAATACATGTAATGTTACACCACAATAATCATATAAAACCAAGTAAGTATTTTACTAATTAATAAAACAATTAAAATCAGTAAAATAGTTTGAAACAAAAATTTCGTGTTAATTTTGGCTTATTATTGTCAATAATAGATCTTTGTAATCGGCCAAAAAAATAAATTTTGTAACCCCCTCAAAATTAAGGTTTTGCCCTTCAAGATACGTATAATCCAAATAACGAATAAAACAAATCCGTCCGTCCACCGTACGCCGTACGCCATCCGCGGCTTTTCTCCGAGGCCACTGGACCGATTTTCTTGAGATTCGGTACCAAAGTGACAGGTCACCCTAGGTTGATCCTCGGAACTCGACATTGCCATCCGTCTGTTTGTTTCAAAATGGCAACTGTAAACCAAAGCAATGCGGAAAGTCCTGCGAATAGATAGACCAGATATTTTTGAAACATTACTATTTAGAAATAATAAACCATTGTGCAATAATTTGCAGCATTATTAAATTTTCCAGAAGTCGATTATGCGAATAAAATATTATGTTTTTGCATCTAAAATTATGATTCTGAGAAATACTTTATAATACTAAAACTGATAATTTTCATGAAAAATTTTATAACTATCTTTTATTGAAAAGCAATTTCCGGCTAAATCATGAAATATTGATCTAAATGAATAAATTCCTCAAAAAGTCAATTCTTTGTGGCTTAAGGTCTTTGACCCTGGGTCGAGGGCTTTAATTTGAATGGTTACCTTCCACAGCCTATCGCCAACACCAGATAACAAAACCATCTGATTAGTTCAAGTTAAGGCAAAGATATCTTTCTGACTTTGAATTACTTGCTTTTAAAAAATAAAAATTAAATTCTCTGAATAAAGAGAGAGATAAAATGAAATGAAGCTCTTTGGTCAGATATTTGAAACTTTTAGTAGAATTTTCTTCATGGTTCATCTCAATAACCTTTTCTAAGACGATCATGGCACGCTAATTAAAAAATAAAATAGGGATTATATGTTTATTCTTATAAGATTTTCTCGGTAAAAATCTTATGATTTTTTTCTTCTTCCCTCACTCTTTCTCTTCTTAGGTCATTTCGGGATTTCAAACTTTCAATTCTTGCATTTTAGTATTACAAATAAAACTAAGATTCAACACTAGCTTTTAAAAGAAATTAAATTTGATATCGAAATAGTTACGGACGAAACAAAGAAAGAAACTGCTGTAATGTTTATTCATTGATTCATATTCAATTTCTTATAATGAATAAAATTTATTTACTAAACTTTATGTTTTATGATATTTATCTTTTTTTTTTTAAAACAAATGGATCAAATTTAATTTAGTTTAAGTAAAATATTTTGTATGAATATTTCTGTGGTACCCTCATATAGAATAAATTAAATTACTTGTGAACATAGTAAGTTAAGATACACTAGAGATGATTAGCAAACTCTAAAACTCTAAAGAATGCCAAGCGAAGGAGCTCGGAACTTTCTGAAGTATAAGAAATATTTGAGAACCTTACCTATCTCCTAGAAGATTCTTTCGTTCAACGATCCTAGATTCATTCATTAAAGTTTTAAGAGTATATATTACCGAAAGTAAAGATTGATTTTGTTTCCAAAAATGATGGTTTTCAAATCAGCCCTTAAATATTTCAAAAATATGCGGGGCATCTTACAATATCTCAAGAATTATTTTATCACCTCATTTTTTGTTACCAACCTGTGAAATATCAAATATCGACTCTTATTAATCTGTTCTATTATTCTCTATACTGAGCACAATATTAAGTTTAACAAAATAAATGTTGTTATATATTCAATTCAAGTATTAACCGCTTTATGAAGTATGCTTGTATAAGAAAACAATCGACAAAACTAATGAGATACGAAATTCAAATTATTGATGGGAGTCCCAGAAACACAACGAAAAGACATTTCACCCACAACAGTGATACAAATAAGTTCATTTCCTTTTTAATAACTAAATTTTATCATATCTTAAAAACAAGGATAGTTTTTCAAGATTACCCACTAAAGATATGTAATTCGCAACATTTAATTATTGTTTACTGAGTTTGTCAAGTGAGATGTCTACTAGGAAAAAGGGATAACTCAAAAATTCTATTACTATTTTTATTAACAGTTCCAGACGGTTCTAAGAAAAATATTTACTAAAAAGTGAATTTGAACGACAAAACACAAACAAGGCTTATCAGAAATTTATTTAAACAATGCCAAACTTTTTTCAGGTTTTTTTGTGTTTTACTATTTGTAGTTAACAGCTAGTTAATAACAAATTTTATTATTTGTAGTTATCTCTTTTTGTTAGTAGACGCCTGAAGTTTTACGTCAAAGCGAATTCCAAGTTATATCCCATGAAAAAAAAAATTGAATTTTTGTATCGAACGAAGCTGTAAAAAAAAAATAATAATAATGAAAAATAAATATAAATTCATTTGAAATAGCAATGGAAAAAAAACAGTCCTGAAAATACATGAATTTAATTACTGCTTTCACGAATACAATCACATCCGATCTAAATATACGTTTCACTGATTTTATTAGCATAAGCAGGTATTTACTATTAAAATGTTTCAAATAATCCCTTTCTTTTCTTACTTTGAAATTAAATTACAAAATTTAAAAAAAAGTCATAAAATTGAGTGTCAGAGGTTTATCGTAAACTGAAATCAGAAAAAATAGTTTTACCGAGAACTATAGGGAGGTATAGTTTATAAAGAAAAACATAATAAGTGCACATTATATAAAAGACAATAAATACACTAAAGGCTCCAAAATACAGCTTTACTAATGTGTATACATTTTTCTCGTGCAGGACCCGACTTAATTCGAATTCCAACCTGTATCCAGATGTTCATTTTAAGACTGCATAAAGGTATTTTACGAAAAAAACTGTTGGTCTTAGAGAAAAATAACACAAGTAAACATTCTTCTTCTTCGTAATCTTATCCTCTTCTACCGTAGTTCAGTGCTGAGGATCCCATTTATGTAGTCCGATCCATGAATCTCGATCCTGGACCAGCTGATGTCGCCTGCTCCAGTACATGCCTCTTCTCTCGAAATCTGTTCTGACGTCACTTTCCCATGTGTTTCTGGGCCTTCCTCTTGCTCTTCTTCCTTCCACCCTTGCCTCATACACTACTCTGGCTAATCTTCCCTTCTGGATTCTTTTGACATGGCCAAACAGCTTAACCTATTTTCTTCTATTATTTCTTCAGCTGGCCTTACTCTGCTATTGCTTCTTATTGTGGTGTTTCTGATTCTGTCCCTCCTTGTTTTTCTCTCTATTCTCTTCATGAATCGCATCTCCATTGCTTGGAGTTGGCTTCGGTTCTTTGGGGTTGTAGTCCAGGAAACACTTGTTGGCCATTTTTACTCTCTCCCGGATTTCTCCGTCAATCCAGCCGTTCTCGTTCAGATGGGCCCCCATATACTTGAATTCTTTTGCATGCTCCATTTCTTCCCTCCCTCAATCGAAGTACCCGATCACCCCTCCCCTCTCCTCTCTCTATCCTCATTGTTTTTGTTTTATTGCTGCTTATTTCCATGTTTAGCAGCTGTAGTTCTTTCTGTAGGACTCGGAGATTGTGTTGGAGATTTCTTCTATTATTCCCGAATACAAAGATATCGTCAGCATACGCTAGAAGTGTGAGATTAACTGGTCTCAATTCTCTGTGGCCAAATATATAAGGTCTCATTTTCATTTTAGCTCTGTTCAGTGCCATGTTGAGCACCATCACAAGCAATAATGGGCTAAGGCTCCAGCCCTGTCTTATTTCTTGGATGCTCTGAAGTGACGTTGTTAGCTCTCAGCTTCTTGTATAGGCTAAGAATGGCCCTCGATAGTCCTGGATCTACTTCCTGCTCATTTAGTGCTTTTGCGATTTTTCTGTTTTCCTAACCCTATGGAATGCCTGGATTAGGCCTACAAAACTTGGTTATACACTTCTTGGTTCTTTTCCAAGATTTTTTCGGAGAGCTGTCTCATAACGAAAATCAGGCCTTGGGTGCTTCTTTTTGGCCTAAAACCATATTGTTCTTCTACTGAATGAAGCCCCTTAATCTCTTCTCTAGAATTTTAGAATATACCTTACAAGGTACACTGAGCAGTGAGATGCATCCGATGGTTTCGGCAGTTCCTATAGTCTCCTTTCTTGTATATCGGTATTATGACTGATATCCCCAAGCCCTGGGGAACTTCATTTGAAATATTTTTTGGCCATTTGGTCCCATTTTCTTCAGCATTTCGGGAGTGAGACCGTCTTTACCAGCGTGATTTGTAGAAAATTTCATTTTTTTAAGGGAAAAGTTTCTTTGTTTGGGTAACCCTCCAAAAAAAAAAGACAAGAAAGATGTTTGAAGAATAAGCAAGACAAATAGAAAATAATATTATTTACAGAATTATTTACTGTTACAGTTGCCTTCAAAAATAAAGGGCACAGTTTTATATAAATTTTATTCTCTCCAAATTTTTATCTGTTTAGTCCAATACAATCTTATATATAATTTTGTAAAATTTTGAAAATTAAAACTTGTAATTTCACATTATTATGTCTCTCCATCACTTTTGTTATTCATTTAACCATTTTTTCTTCTGTCTAGTAAAAATAAAGTTTAAAAATTATGCGGGACGTAAGAACTCATGGTATAAATTCGCGATATTAAAAAATGTCCAAGCTCGCGTTTAAAAAATAAAAAAGGTCTAAGCATTTAGACTTTTCAGAACATCTTATGATCAGCATAACAAATCATCGCATTATTTTTCTTGTATTTGTCTACACTTTTCTTTCTTATTTCTAGATTTCTCATTTTAAAGAGCCTTAAGATACTATTTTGCGAATCTTTTTCGAATTAATACTATTACTTGTCACAACAGAAAACTGTTACGAAATCGCTGCCTTGCCCATTTTCTGGCTATCTGTTGTATCTATTACTTCATTTTTCCCTATAAAGTCCTTCCTCTTCGGTACGGCATTCATTGCTGTGTATGTTTTTCTCTGTCGCTGACATTTCTCTCGTATTGTCATTCAGCACTTTCTCAAAGTATTCTGTCCATCTGTTCATTATACTCTTTGTACTCGTAAGAATATTGCCTTCATGGTCTTTAAAGTGCTATATGACCGATTCCTTTTCTTTCCGCATGTTTCGCAGGCATCTATAGAAGAGCTTCTGGTTTCCTTTGATATCTTCCTGTAGCTTTTTTCCGAAATCAGGTAAACATTGACCGTAATGTTTTCTTCCAGACATACCTATTATTCAACATTTGGACGCCACGTACGCATCCAAACTGTAAGGTTCGCAGATGACCACTGTGTATATGCACATAACTTTAAATGCCAATGAAATTTATAACTAATGGTGCAAACTGAATTTTCATATCTTTAATTACTTTTAATTAATTAACTTGATTTTATTAGGAAAAATGCCTTACCGCCATCATATTTATATTAAAAAAAGGAGACACAAATACGTCAGAATCATGTATCATGTTCATGTAACCCACATCAATTTGGAAATGCGTCGGGTGCGTAAACGGCGATCCAACTGCTGAATAATGAACAAAGTTTGGAAGAAAACGTTATGGTATACAATTTTTTCTTCTAGCATTTTTCTTTCAGATCAACAGTTATGTCTTAAAATGCCCTTAAGCCATCTAAAATGAGCACCCTATACATACTTAAACTTATACATATTGTACCTGAAATACCATAAAGAAAAACTAAGTAGTCTTGTATGCAGGAAAAATGATGCAGAAAGTAGTTAGATATAAAATATAAATGGATGGTTTGTTAGCAGCAATAAACTAAAAAAAAAAAAAAAAAACTTATAGAAATAGAATATTTCATTTAGAAATTTATTGCTCCAGGCTTATGGATAGACTATGAAATCTGAACTTGCAGTTGAACATTACAATTGAATATTTTATCAAATTAATAAATCGTTTGTTTTCCTTAATTATTACAGAACATTTTTTTTTTCTTAGCATCAACTAGATTTATAAATTTCAAATAGATATATAACACTATATAGACATACTCTGACGTCCGGAATGAAGAGAAACACAAGAAGAACGAATGCAACTACAAAATACCTCTCTGTAAGAAATGCTGACGCACTTCCCGGCATAACTTGTTTAATCTCCGCCAAAAGTTGTTATAGCAGAGAAACTTCCTAAGTAGGTTTAGGCCCAGATATATATATATATATATATATATATATATATATATATATATATATATATATATATATATATATATATATATGTATATATATTTTTTTTACTTCTCATAAATCAAACCGAAACACGCCGGTTAAAAAGAGCAGTATTATGTACAATACCAAAAACTCTGATTTATTTAAACCAATTCTGCACTAAATATATAATATTTAGATACCTGGAATTATAGAAATAATGTAGCGTACGTAATCATTTGTAGGATGTGTTGGCTTTCGGTGCCGAATTCGATTACTATTAGGATTAAGGCGCGAATAGTTTTAATACATCTAAAAGTAACGTGATTTTGTCACAGATGATTTTCACAAATAAGGAAAAGATGTTTTTTCATAGTTTCTTGAATCATGCTCTGTAATGAAGCGTTTGCAGACACTAGAGAATACATCAGTAAGAACTGTGAAGAAGTGTGTAATTCGAAAATTATAACTTATTCAGACGGCAGTTTCTTTTAATTTAACGTGGTGGGACTCTGTACGAAAGTAGATGAGAAATGGGGGAGCTGGCACACTTTTTTGAGCAGCCAATCAGAAGCCAGCATTTGGTCACGTGACCTATGGCGGGAAATTTGAATTTGAATTTTTGCCTCGACCTAACCTTAACTGCCACGTGGTCTTGCCTCGACCCTACCTTAACCACCACGTGGTCTCACCCCGATCTAACCTTAACTATTAGGCCACGCCCCTTTTTGGTCACGTGACCCTTATGCTCCGCCCCTTTTTAGTCACGTGATCCAGTCACGTGACTCGCAGCGCATCCTGGTCTACGCTCCGCCCACATGTTTTAGTCACGTGATCCAGTCACGTGACCCATGGAACCTCCTGGCCTATGCTCCGCCCACAATATTTACCCCCTCCACCCATTGAAGGGCCAGGTACCCATCTTATAGAGCATGAGTGTACCCGACCGCCATTTTGTTTTTCTGATGCCGCCATTTTGTTTTTCTACTGTTTGAGAGACTTGAGGTTTTGTTGAAGGGTCAGGTACCCATGTTAAAGAGCATGAGTGTACCCGACCGCCATTTTGTTTTTCTTATGCCGCCATTTTGTTTTTCTACTGTTTGAGAGACTTGAGGTTTTATTGAAGGGTCAGGTACCCATCTTATAGAGCATGAGTGTACCCGACCGCCATTTTGTTTTTCTGATGCCGCCATTTTGTTTTTCTACTGTTTGAGAGACTTGAGGTTTTGTTGAAGGGTCAGGTACCCATCTTATAGAGCATGAGTGTACCCGACCGCCATTTTGTTTTTCTTATGCCGCCATTTTGTTTTTCTACTGTTTGAGAGACTTGAGGTTTTGCTGAAGGGTCAGGTACCCTCCTTATAGTCTGTAACCTTACCAACGGTTATATAATCATAACCTATACGATGAAGGGCCAGGGTATCCACTTTATAGGCTGTAACCTCCCCTACGGATATATAATCATAACCTATACGACGAAGGGTCAGGTATCCACTTTATAGTATGTAACCTCCCCTACGGTTATATAATCATAACCTATACGATGAAGGGTCAGGTATCCACTTTATAGTCTGTAACCTCCCCTACGGTTATATAATCATAACCTATACGATGAAGGATCAGGTATCCACTTTATTGTCTGTAACCTTCCCAAAGGTTACATAACCTTTATCATGTTTTCGTTTTTGTGCAACCTTCTCAATGTTTACGTAATCTTTACAATATTTAACTTTAGCAACATTTAAACAGGTTGGATCATGTATAGACAAGTTGGATGATGTCTAGGTGAAATACAAATATGGACTTTGAACTGTTTATCTCTAGCATATAAATAAATAGTAGATTTCCTTAATCCTATAACAACTGCTGGACCTTGAGCTGTTTATCTCTAACATATAAATAAATAGCATAGTCCCTTAATCCTATAACAGCTTTTGGACTTTGAACTGCTAATCCCTTTAACATAAATAAATTATAGGGACTCCTTAATCCTATAACAGCTTTTGGACTTTGAGTTCTTAATCCCAAACCTTTCTTATCTCGCTGAAACATAAACAAAACAACTTTTCAATGTACTACGTATTTTTAATGGCTGATAGTATAAGTAATGGTCTTAAAAGGATTAACTTGTCAATGTTCTACGTATTTTTATTCTCTCATAGTTAAATAATGGTCTTAAAAGGATTAACTTTTAATCCATTAAGTTCCTATCGAACTTTTAATCTTTAAAATATATTAACAAACCGAAACGATGGTATCACGTTGGCCAAAGAGGTTGCACCTTTTCATAGCTTTGGAATATTTTCAAAGTACACGAGTCGGTATTAATAACTGCGAACATGTCGCAGTAAATTTTAATTAATGAATATTAATTAATACTATTTCTTAATCCCTTAAGGGCTTTTGTACTTTGAGCTGTTAATCCCAAAACATAAAGAATGATTTAGGACTTCCGCTAAAAAGTAAACAAATTTAGCTTTCGCAATAATGCTCTATCTCTTAATCCTTCCTTTAAAAGTTAACAATGGACTTTGAACTGTTAATCCTCTATCATTACTCATCTCGCTGAAACATAAACAAAACAACTTTTTAATCTTATGTGTATTTTTATTTTCTCATAGTATAAACTATTAAAACGCCGTAAAAGAATTAAATATTAAATCCTTAAATTTTTTTTATCATTTACAAACAATGATAAAGAGCCTTTTAATCATTTCATAATATCTGGATAGATGACGTCATTATTATTAGCTAAAGTTTTGTACCTTTTTCAGTTCTCAATGTTTACATTTTATGCAATTTTTCCAAATTTTTTACCTTTACCTATCTATTTCTTTATTAAATTTTCTATAACCTCCTCAATGTTTATACATTTTCTGTCCGCTAGGGCGCAGCATCTTACTCCACTCGGGAATTTTCCTGGCTAGTTTACATAATGTTCTCAATGTCTATGATTTATGCAACCTTCCCAATGTTTACGTTTACCGACCTATTTGTTTACGTTTTCTTTAACCTTCCCAATATTTAAATTTTATGTAAATATAGTCTTCTCAACTGATTTTTTGCCTTTCCTAAATTGTTTTTCCCCTTTTCTGAACTTGATTTAATTATAATTAACTACCCTGGTTCCTAATTGCACTCGTATCAGACCTTGCGATATCATCGGCTCCTTTCGGCTACTCTCGGATACCCTCGAAGGAGAGCGGCCGAGCCCCGATCATTGTCCTCGGTGACGCTCGTTCGTCCTCGTTTTTCCTCGGGCCCCCACCTCGATCTCCCTAATCTGCCTTAGGATGCTCCCGATTCGAGAATAACCGAACTCCTCCGGCCTCATATGATCATCCAGAATCACCAGGAAAAATTTGAAAAAATCTCCTCTTCTCACCTGGACTTCTTCTCCTACGGTTCCAACCATTCATTTTACTCAGCACGTAGAGGTCTCTCGTCTGCGTACCCCTTGATCAACTATAAATATTTACATTTTTCATAACTTGAAGTCCCATAATTTTAGTGGTTTTTAGTAATTTTAGCGGTTTTTATTGATTTTAGTCATTTCTTATCAGCTTCTAATGGCAAAATACACTCCGGCAATAATATTATGCTTAATGTTTAACCGAATCCATCATTTTCTTTCAATTCATTGATAATATTTTTTTGAGTAGGTCTTTTACTGCTTTATTGGTCTTTTACCTCTAATTTTTAACATAGCTTTATATTTTTTAGTATATTTTAACCAATTTTAGATATTATTTTTTGTTTTTATAATTGATTTTACATGTTACTTTATTGATTTTAGTCAATTTTAATGATTTTAGAAATAAAATAAAACGTTTTATTAGCAAATATTTGTATATAAATCTGTTTTGAGATGATTTATTATCTAGAGTTGATATCATTTGAGAATGTTGATGTAAGATGTGCTATATTTGGTCCCCATTTGTATGATATTATATTGTTGTTTTTTTTTCAATCCTAATGATGCCCGAATTAGCGAAACGTTGACTGATCAGATATTTACTGTTGTTTAAGAGACTCAAAACTTTATTCAGGATTCTTCCAGAAATATACTGATAATTTACAATTAGAATTTAAGATAATTTTGAATATTAGAATGTTTGCCATCATCGGATGATAGATAATATTAAGAGTAACTAATATGAGCATAATCGTGGCAGTTGGAGCACAATTCTTCCCCCCTTAAAATTCCAAATATTTACATTTTTCATGAACTTGAAGTCCCATAATTTTAGTGGTTTTTAGTAATTTTAGCGGTTTTTATTGATTTTTAGTTATTTCTCATCAACTTCTAACGGCAAAATACAATTCGACAATAATACCATGCTTAATGTTTGACCGAATCCATCATTTTCTTTTACATTATTGATAATATCCTTTGAGTAGGTCTTTTACTGCATAGGCTTCGATCTCTAATTTTTAACATAGCTTTATATTTTTAGTATATTTTAACCAATTTTAGATATTATTTTTTGTTTTTGTAATTGATTTTGTCCGTTACTTTATTGATTTTAGTCAATTTTTAATGATTTTAGAAAAAAAAAAAAATATATATTTTATTAGCAAATATTTGTATATAATACTGTTTTGAGATGATGTATTATCAGTAGTTGATATTATTTGAGAATGCTGATGTAAGATGTGCTATATTTGGTCCCCATTTGTATGATATTATGTTGTTTGTTTTGTTTTTTTTCACTCCTAATAATGACCGAATTGGCGAAACGTTGACTGATCAAATATTTTCTGCTGTTTATCAAATCTTTATTCATGATTCTTCCAGAAATATACTGATAATTTAGAAATATTCATATTAACCCTTCCATACTCGCTTCATAATTCAAATTGTTTGATTTCTTTCATGAAATAATAACTATTTATTAGATATTTCTATATCGTCTTCGGGTCAAAATGTCTTGTTTTGTGCAGGTGACTGTCAATATTAGAATGTTTAGCATTATCGGATTATAGATAATACTAAAATTAACTCATATGAGCACAATCGTGGTAGTTGTAGCACAATTATGACCACACTTTTTCCCAAAAATATCAAAAGTTTGCCTATGAGGCACCACTATCAGTACTTGTTTCCTCATCGAAGTTTGTTTATCGATTAATCAACAATCAGTTCAATCAATTTTGACGAGTCCATCTTGCTTTTGCACACTAACTTTCTGTTGGACAGAACATTTATGGACTTCATCAGGATGAGAACCATTGTTAAGAGGTGTTTCATAGCACCCTAGGAGAATCAGAATTTTCATGTAAGACGTATTGGTGTAATATAATATTCAAACGGCTAGATTGTTTTTTTTTTGTTTTGTCGAAGGGTCAGGTATCCACCTTATAGTAGGTAACCTTCACAACGGTTACATAACCTTTACCATATTTAACTTTAATGATATCAGGATAGATAATGTCACACTTGAATAATTCTAAATCTCTTAATTCATTTGCTGAAAGTAAACGATGGACTTTGAACTGTTAATCTCTACAAAGTATACAAAGAGTAGAGCTTCTTAATCCAATAACAACAGTTGGACTTTGAACTGTTAATCCCTAAAACATAAATAAATTCTAGAGCTCCTTAATCCTATAACAACTTTTGGACTTTGTGCTGCTAATAACAAAATATAAAGAATGAAATAGGACTTGTCAGTCCTTCCGCTAAAAAGTAAACAAATTTAGATTTCGCAATAATGCGCTATCCCATAATCCTTCCTTTGAAAGTAAGCAATGGACTTTGAACTGCTAATCCTTAAAAAGTTTAACTTTTATACACAAACAAAGATATAGGGTATAGTTAATAAAAGAAAATACAACTTTATAAAATAAAAAAATTTATTTCATCATAATATTAGATACAAGAAATAGAATTTTTAAATAAATGAAACATCATCTTTATAACCAATTCTTCCATTATACACTAAAGAAATTATTTCATCGCTATTGTTAAAAGCCTCGATGTCTTCAACCGACATCTTAAAACGTTTAGGAAGATACACTCTGATAGAATTATCATGATCCTTTAACGTAGCGACCAACGCTAATCCCATTTTCGTTTCAACATGTTCCAGTTCTCCGATGATGTATGGCCGTCCGATCTGAATATAATTCAATTTATGCACATAGCGAGCGCCATCGTTTAATCGGTTGAAGAGAGCTTTAAAATCTCTGATAGAACTAAAAATAAAACAGATTCACATAAGAAGAGAGCAGGTTTAGATAAAAATAAGAAATGGCTAAAGCAATAAATATACTTACGAATTCATGATGATTGAAAATGAAGGATCTGCTATCATCGGATGCTAGAACAAAAATGAATCCTTAGGTAGTCGCTCGCTGCGGAGTATTGGTGGAGAGTAAATCTACGCTAGTTGCGCATGCGTTACCCCCTCCATCGACCATACTCTTCCCTGCCACCACTCCAACAATTTCAAGTTATCATTTTCGACCTTGTCAATTCCCCCACCACTAATTTTTTTTTTCGCTGAAATATAAACAAAACTACTTTTTAATCTTATACCAGTTCTCAATGTTTATATTTTATGCAATGTTCCCAATTTTTACCTTTATCTACCTTTTTCTTTTTTTTTCTTTAAATTTTCCATAATCTCCTCGATGTTTATAAATTTCTGTCCGCTAGAGCGCAGCACCTTACTCCACTTGAAGATTTCCCTGCCTACTTTACATAATCTTCTCAATACTTAACGCTTATCCATACTCACTTCATAATTCAAATTGTTTGTTTTCTTTCATAAAATGATAACTTTTTATTAGATATTTCATTATCGTCTCTGGGTCAGCATGTCTTGTTTTGTATAGGGGACTGTCAATATTAGAATGTTTGCCATCATCGGATGATAGATAATATTAACAGTAACTAATATAAGCAAAATGTCAATATTAGAATGTTTGTCATCATCAGATGATAGATAATATTAAAAGTAACTAATATGAGCAAAATCTTGGCAGTTGGAGCACAATTCTGACCACACTTTTGCTATATTGGTCCCCATTTGTATGATATTATGTTGTTTTTTTTTTGTTTATTTTTTTGTTTATTATTTTTTTTTTGTTTTTTTTTTTGCGAAACGTTGACTGGTCAAATATTTTCAGCTGTTTACTAGATTCAAATCTTTATTGATTCTTGATTCTTCCAGAAATATACTGATAATTTAGAAATATTCATATTAACCCTTCACCATACTCGCTTCATAATTCAAATTGTTTGATTTCTTTCACCAGAGGCTACAAGGGGTCACGTGGCTAAAATACGCGGACGGAGCATAGATCAGGATGTTCCGCGATGGTTAAGGTTAAGTCGAGGTGAGACCACTTGGTGGTTAAGGTAGGGTCGAGGTGAGACCACGTGGTGGTCAAATCCGGATTTGAATTTTCACCTCGACCCTACCTTAACTGCCACGTGGTCTCACCTCGAAACTACCTTAACCACTACGTGGTCTCACCTCGAAACTACCTTAACCACCACGTGGTCTTACCTCGAGCCTATCTTATCCACCACGTGGTCTCACCTCGACCCTATCTTATCCACCACGTGGTCTCACCTCGACCCTACCTTAACCACCAAGTGGTCTCACCTCGACTTAACCTTAACCATCGCGGAACATCCTGATCTATGCTCCGTCCGCGTATTTTAGCCACGTGACCCCTTGTAGCCTCTGGTGAAAGAAATCAAACAATTTGAATTATGAAGCGAGTATGGTGAAGGGTTAATATGAATATTTCTAAATTATCAGTATATTTCTGGAAGAATCAAGAATCAATAAAGATTTGAATCTAGTAAACAGCTGAAAATATTTGACCAGTCAACGTTTCGCAAAAAAAAAAACAAAAAAAAAATAATAAACAAAAAAATAAACAAAAAAAAACAACATAATATCATACAAATGGGGACCAATATAGCAAAAGTGTGGTCAGAATTGTGCTCCAACTGCCAAGATTTTGCTCATATTAGTTACTTTTAATATTATCTATCATCTGATGATGACAAACATTCTAATATTGACATTTTGCTTATATTAGTTACTGTTAATATTATCTATCATCCGATGATGGCAAACATTCTAATATTGACAGTCCCCTATACAAAACAAGACATGCTGACCCAGAGACGATAATGAAATATCTAATAAAAAGTTATCATTTTATGAAAGAAAACAAACAATTTGAATTATGAAGTGAGTATGGATAAGCGTTAAGTATTGAGAAGATTATGTAAAGTAGGCAGGGAAATCTTCAAGTGGAGTAAGGTGCTGCGCTCTAGCGGACAGAAATTTATAAACATCGAGGAGATTATGGAAAATTTAAAGAAAAAAAAAGAAAAAGGTAGATAAAGGTAAAAATTGGGAACATTGCATAAAATATAAACATTGAGAACTGGTATAAGATTAAAAAGTAGTTTTGTTTATATTTCAGCGAAAAAAAAAATTAGTGGTGGGGGAATTGACAAGGTCGAAAATGATAACTTGAAATTGTTGGAGTGGTGGCAGGGAAGAGTATGGTCGATGGAGGGGGTAACGCATGCGCAACTAGCGTAGATTTACTCTCCACCAATACTCCGCAGCGAGCGACTACCTAAGGATTCATTTTTGTTCTAGCATCCGATGATAGCAGATCCTTCATTTTCAATCATCATGAATTCGTAAGTATATTTATTGCTTTAGCCATTTCTTATTTTTATCTAAACCTGCTCTCTTCTTATGTGAATCTGTTTTATTTTTAGTTCTATCAGAGATTTTAAAGCTCTCTTCAACCGATTAAACGATGGCGCTCGCTATGTGCATAAATTGAATTATATTCAGATCGGACGGCCATACATCATCGGAGAACTGGAACATGTTGAAACGAAAATGGGATTAGCGTTGGTCGCTACGTTAAAGGATCATGATAATTCTATCAGAGTGTATCTTCCTAAACGTTTTAAGATGTCGGTTGAAGACATCGAGGCTTTTAACAATAGCGATGAAATAATTTCTTTAGTGTATAATGGAAGAATTGGTTATAAAGATGATGTTTCATTTATTTAAAAATTCTATTTCTTGTATCTAATATTATGATGAAATAAATTTTTTTATTTTATAAAGTTGTATTTTCTTTTATTAACTATACCCTATATCTTTGTTTGTGTATAAAAGTTAAACTTTTTAAGGATTAGCAGTTCAAAGTCCATTGCTTACTTTCAAAGGAAGGATTATGGGATAGCGCATTATTGCGAAATCTAAATTTGTTTACTTTTTAGCGGAAGGACTGACAAGTCCTATTTCATTCTTTATATTTTGTTATTAGCAGCACAAAGTCCAAAAGTTGTTATAGGATTAAGGAGCTCTAGAATTTATTTATGTTTTAGGGATTAACAGTTCAAAGTCCAACTGTTGTTATTGGATTAAGAAGCTCTACTCTTTGTATACTTTGTAGAGATTAACAGTTCAAAGTCCATCGTTTACTTTCAGCAAATGAATTAAGAGATTTAGAATTATTCAAGTGTGACATTATCTATCCTGATATCATTAAAGTTAAATATGGTAAAGGTTATGTAACCGTTGTGAAGGTTACCTACTATAAGGTGGATACCTGACCCTTCGACAAAACAAAAAAAAAACAATCTAGCCGTTTGAATATTATATTACACCAATACGTCTTACATGAAAATTCTGATTCTCCTAGGGTGCTATGAAACACCTCTTAACAATGGTTCTCATCCTGATGAAGTCCATAAATGTTCTGTCCAACAGAAAGTTAGTGTGCAAAAGCAAGATGGACTCGTCAAAATTGATTGAACTGATTGTTGATTAATCGATAAACAAACTTCGATGAGGAAACAAGTACTGATAGTGGTGCCTCATAGGCAAACTTTTGATATTTTTGGGAAAAAGTGTGGTCATAATTGTGCTACAACTACCACGATTGTGCTCATATGAGTTAATTTTAGTATTATCTATAATCCGATAATGCTAAACATTCTAATATTGACAGTCACCTGCACAAAACAAGACATTTTGACCCGAAGACGATATAGAAATATCTAATAAATAGTTATTATTTCATGAAAGAAATCAAACAATTTGAATTATGAAGCGAGTATGGAAGGGTTAATATGAATATTTCTAAATTATCAGTATATTTCTGGAAGAATCATGAATAAAGATTTGATAAACAGCAGAAAATATTTGATCAGTCAACGTTTCGCCAATTCGGTCATTATTAGGAGTGAAAAAAAACAAAACAAACAACATAATATCATACAAATGGGGACCAAATATAGCACATCTTACATCAGCATTCTCAAATAATATCAACTACTGATAATACATCATCTCAAAACAGTATTATATACAAATATTTGCTAATAAAATATATATATTTTTTTTTTTCTAAAATCATTAAAAATTGACTAAAATCAATAAAGTAACGGACAAAATCAATTACAAAAACAAAAAATAATATCTAAAATTGGTTAAAATATACTAAAAATATAAAGCTATGTTAAAAATTAGAGATCGAAGTCTATGCAGTAAAAGACCTACTCAAAGGATATTATCAATAATGTAAAAGAAAATGATGGATTCGGTCAAACATTAAGCATGGTATTATTGTCGAATTGTATTTTGCCGTTAGAAGTTGATGAGAAATAACTAAAAATCAATAAAAACCGCTAAAATTACTAAAAACCACTAAAATTATGGGACTTCAAGTTCATGAAAAATGTAAATATTTGGAATTTTAAGGGGGGAAGAATTGTGCTCCAACTGCCACGATTATGCTCATATTAGTTACTCTTAATATTATCTATCATCCGATGATGGCAAACATTCTAATATTCAAAATTATCTTAAATTCTAATTGTAAATTATCAGTATATTTCTGGAAGAATCCTGAATAAAGTTTTGAGTCTCTTAAACAACAGTAAATATCTGATCAGTCAACGTTTCGCTAATTCGGGCATCATTAGGATTGAAAAAAAAAACAACAATATAATATCATACAAATGGGGACCAAATATAGCACATCTTACATCAACATTCTCAAATGATATCAACTCTAGATAATAAATCATCTCAAAACAGATTTATATACAAATATTTGCTAATAAAACGTTTTATTTTATTTCTAAAATCATTAAAATTGACTAAAATCAATAAAGTAACATGTAAAATCAATTATAAAAACAAAAAATAATATCTAAAATTGGTTAAAATATACTAAAAAATATAAAGCTATGTTAAAAATTAGAGGTAAAAGACCAATAAAGCAGTAAAAGACCTACTCAAAAAAATATTATCAATGAATTGAAAGAAAATGATGGATTCGGTTAAACATTAAGCATAATATTATTGCCGGAGTGTATTTTGCCATTAGAAGCTGATAAGAAATGACTAAAATCAATAAAAACCGCTAAAATTACTAAAAACCACTAAAATTATGGGACTTCAAGTTATGAAAAATGTAAATATTTATAGTTGATCAAGGGGTACGCAGACGAGAGACCTCTACGTGCTGAGTAAAATGAATGGTTGGAACCGTAGGAGAAGAAGTCCAGGTGAGAAGAGGAGATTTTTTCAAATTTTTCCTGGTGATTCTGGATGATCATATGAGGCCGGAGGAGTTCGGTTATTCTCGAATCGGGAGCATCCTAAGGCAGATTAGGGAGATCGAGGTGGGGGCCCGAGGAAAAACGAGGACGAACGAGCGTCACCGAGGACAATGATCGGGGCTCGGCCGCTCTCCTTCGAGGGTATCCGAGAGTAGCCGAAAGGAGCCGATGATATCGCAAGGTCTGATACGAGTGCAATTAGGAACCAGGGTAGTTAATTATAATTAAATCAAGTTCAGAAAAGGGGAAAAACAATTTAGGAAAGGCAAAAAATCAGTTGAGAAGACTATATTTACATAAAATTTAAATATTGGGAAGGTTAAAGAAAACGTAAACAAATAGGTCGGTAAACGTAAACATTGGGAAGGTTGCATAAATCATAGACATTGAGAACATTATGTAAACTAGCCAGGAAAATTCCCGAGTGGAGTAAGATGCTGCGCCCTAGCGGACAGAAAATGTATAAACATTGAGGAGGTTATAGAAAATTTAATAAAGAAATAGATAGGTAAAGGTAAAAAATTTGGAAAAATTGCATAAAATGTAAACATTGAGAACTGAAAAAGGTACAAAACTTTAGCTAATAATAATGACGTCATCTATCCAGATATTATGAAATGATTAAAAGGCTCTTTATCATTGTTTGTAAATGATAAAAAAAATTTAAGGATTTAATATTTAATTCTTTTACGGCGTTTTAATAGTTTATACTATGAGAAAATAAAAATACACATAAGATTAAAAAGTTGTTTTGTTTATGTTTCAGCGAGATGAGTAATGATAGAGGATTAACAGTTCAAAGTCCATTGTTAACTTTTAAAGGAAGGATTAAGAGATAGAGCATTATTGCGAAAGCTAAATTTGTTTACTTTTTAGCGGAAGTCCTAAATCATTCTTTATGTTTTGGGATTAACAGCTCAAAGTACAAAAGCCCTTAAGGGATTAAGAAATAGTATTAATTAATATTCATTAATTAAAATTTACTGCGACATGTTCGCAGTTATTAATACCGACTCGTGTACTTTGAAAATATTCCAAAGCTATGAAAAGGTGCAACCTCTTTGGCCAACGTGATACCATCGTTTCGGTTTGTTAATATATTTTAAAGATTAAAAGTTCGATAGGAACTTAATGGATTAAAAGTTAATCCTTTTAAGACCATTATTTAACTATGAGAGAATAAAAATACGTAGAACATTGACAAGTTAATCCTTTTAAGACCATTACTTATACTATCAGCCATTAAAAATACGTAGTACATTGAAAAGTTGTTTTGTTTATGTTTCAGCGAGATAAGAAAGGTTTGGGATTAAGAACTCAAAGTCCAAAAGCTGTTATAGGATTAAGGAGTCCCTATAATTTATTTATGTTAAAGGGATTAGCAGTTCAAAGTCCAAAAGCTGTTATAGGATTAAGGGACTATGCTATTTATTTATATGTTAGAGATAAACAGCTCAAGGTCCAGCAGTTGTTATAGGATTAAGGAAATCTACTATTTATTTA